>JAGFBZ010001996.1:0-65000 GCA_018398805.1 Hirundichthys speculiger | reverse complement strand
TGGTCTGGTCCGTCCAGAGGATCGTTCAGTCTCTGCTGGTTTTGGTATTGGTCTGGTTCCCGTCGGAATGTTCCAGACGTCTGCTGGTTTCTGGTGTCGTTTGTCCAGAGGACATCGTTCCAGACGTCTGCTGGTTTCTGGTCTGGTCCGTCCAGAGGACGTCGTTCTGGACGTCTGCTTCCTGGTCTCGTCGTCCAGAGGATGTTGTTCTGGACGTCTGGTTTCTGGTCGTCCGTCCAGAGGACGTTTCAGACGTCTGCTGGTTCTGGTTGGTCCGTCCAGAGGACGTGTTCTGGACGTTCTGGGTCTGGTCTGTCCAGAGGACGTTGTTCTGGACGTCTGCTGGTTTTGGCCTCGTCGTCCAGAGGTTCTTCGTTGCTGGTTTCTGGTTGGTCCGTCCAGAGGACGTTCGTTCTGGACGTCTGCTGGTTTTCTGGTCTCGTCCGTCCAGAGGAGTCGTTCCAGACGTGGGTTCTGGTCTGGTCCGTCCAGAGGACGTTTCCAGACTGTGGTTCTGGTCTCGTCGTCAGAGGACGTCCTTCCAGACGTCTGCTGGTTTCTGGCTGGTCCGTCCAGAGGACACGTCGTTCTGGACGTCTGGTTCTTGACGTCTGTGTCTGTCCAGAGGACGTCCTTCCAGACGTCTGCTGGTTTTGGTCCTCGTCCGTCAGAGGACGTCGTTCCAGACGTCTGGTTTCTGGTCTCGTCCGTCCAGAGAGACGTTCGTCATCGTTCCAGACGTCTCCTGCTCCAGAGGGTTTCTGGTCTCGTCCGTCCAGAGGACGTCGTTCCAGAGGACGTCGTTCTGGACGTCTGCTGGTTTCTGGTCTCGTCCGTCCAGAGGACATCGTTCGGGACGTCTGTTTGTTTCTGGCTTTGTCTGTCCAGAGGACGTCGTTCTGGACGTCTGCTGGTTTCTGGTCTTGTCCGTCCAGAGGACGTCGTTCCAGACGTCTGCTGGTTTCTGGTCTGGTCCATCCAGAGGACGTCATTTCAGACGTCTGCTGGTTTCTGGTCTGGTCCATCCAGAGGACGTCGTTCTGGACGTCTGCTCGTTTCTGGTCTCGTCCGTCCAGAGGACGTCGTTTCAGACGTCTGTTGGTTTCTGGTCTCGTCCGTCCAGAGGACATCGTTCTGGATGTCTGCTGGTTTCTGGTTTGGTCTGTCCAGAGGACGTCGTTTCAGACGTCTGCTGGTTGCTGGCCTCGTCCGTCCAGAGGACGTCATTTCAGACGTCTGCTGGTTTCTGGTCTCGTCCGTCCAGAGGACGTCGTTTCAGACGTCTGCTGGTTTCTGGTCTCGTCCGTCCAGAGGACGTCATTTCGGACGTCTGCTGGTTTCTGGTCTCGTCCTTCCAGAGGACGTCGTTCCGGACGTCTGCTGGTTTCTGGTCTCGTCCTTCCAGAGGACGTCGTTCCAGACGTCTGCTCATTTCTGGTCTCGTCCGTCCAGAGGACATCGTTCCAGGATTTTTGCTGGTTTCTGGTTTTGTCTGTCCAGAGGACGTCGTTTCAGTCGTCTGCTGGTTTCTGGTCTCGTCCGTCTAGAGGACGTTGTTCCAGATGTTTCCAGATGAATCTCAGCCGTCCTTCCATGTCCCTTTGAGACAGAAAAGTCTTTTCTCCTGGAAACCCTTCCAGATAAACGTCCCGGTTCAGTTTTTCTCACCGAGGCCTGGGGGTCTCTGAAATCTCGCTCTTGGGGTTTTTTGTTTTTTATGACGTTGACTTCAGGACGAACCTTCTTGGACGTCCACTCCTGGGAGGACTGGCAACTGTCTTCCCTGTTTTCCACTGGCCGATAATCTTTTTCTCAGAACACAGATTGACTCCAGACCGGATCGGACCTGCAACCCCCCCCCCAGATTGATGAGCCGCGATAGTTGCTCCTCTAAATCACCGCTGACGTCTGTCCTCGTTGGCACTGTGTTAACATGCACCTGAACATTCCGGGCCGGGCTGCCGGAGTCCTCCACGACGGGTCGGGTCGGCCCGGTACGTGAGACGTGAGCAGCTCTGGGCCTCAGACGGATCAGAACCAGAACAGTCCAGATTGATGATAATGTTCCTCCTGACGGTGATCCATCTGGTTCTGGTTCCCCCCCTTTAATCGGACCTGTGTGTGTGTGTGTGTTGTATCTGGGACCGGTTCAAGTCTGCAGAATTACACAACTTTTAAAGCCAACAACATTATTTTCTGCCATGAAAATTAATAAGCTGCTAGAAAAGAACTCGGCTCCAGTTTCTTCCGACCCGGTTGCGTTAATTACAGCCGCGTTATTAATAAGAAAATAAAGACCGTAAAGACAAAGAAAACACATTCTCCCGATTACAGTTTAATCTTCTGATTCGTTTTTCTGCTAATTATCTCAGCGTGCCGAGCCATCTGGACCTGAGGCGGCCCGGTTTGTTAGCTTCCTTTAAACGCCTCGCAGCTCGCCGAACAACTGCATCGAACATCAGCTGATGATTAACAGGTTCAGGGAAATATTTAGCCTGGAACCGGAGCCCCGACACTGATACTCCTGGCAGGGCCCGGCGTTGACTGAAAAGAACAGTGTTTTGGTTCTGAGCCTGGCTGACTTTTGAACCCGCTGACAGAATCCCTCGCGGTCGCCGTCGGTGAAGCTTCTCGGGTCAAAAGTTCGTTATAAGTGAGCTAATTCCAGTCAGATGACAGGACGGGATCCAGGCAGACAAACTCCCAGAAAACATATCGAATGTCCAACTGGGGGGAAAAAAAGAAGAGGTTCATGGGCCCGAATAATCCCAGGAGCTGTGTTGTCCGTGGCAACTGCTCCTGGTCGGGTCGCCCGAGGAAAACCGGTCCTTTGAGACAGACCAGACTAAGAGAGACGATATGGCAGCTGCCAATCAAAAGGCCACGCCCATAATTACGCATAAACATTTGGCATTAGATCATTTTACTTGATGGGATACAAAAAGGAGATCATCCCTGGTGCAGCCTCTAGTGGTCGGTAGAGGAACTGCAGCCTCTAGTGGTCAGTAGAGGAACTGCAGCCTCTAGTGGTCAGTAGAGGAACTGCAGCCTCTAGTGGTCGGTAGAGGAACTGCAGCCTCTAGTGGTCAGTAGAGGAACTGCAGCCTCTAGTGGTCGGTAGAGGAACTGCAGCCTCTAGTGGTCAGTAGAGGAACTGCAGCCTCTAGTGGTCGGTAGAGGAACTGCAGCCTCTAGTGGTCGGTAGAGGAACTGCAGCCTCTAGTGGTCGGTAGAGGAACTGCAGCCTCTAGTGGTCAGTAGAGGAACTGCAGCCTCTAGTGGTTTAGTAGAGGAACTGCAGCCTCTAGTGGTCGGTAGAGGAACTGCAGCCTCTAGTGGTCGGTAGAGGAACTGCAGCCTCTAGTGGTCAGTAGAGGAACTGCAGCCTCTAGTGGTCGGTAGAGGAAACTGCAGCCTCTAGTGGTAGAGGAACCTGCAGCCTCTAGTGGTCGGTAGAGGAACTGCAGCCTCTAGTGGTCAGTAGAGGAACTGCAGCCTCTAGTGGTCAGTAGAGGAACTGCAGCCTCTAGTGGTCGGTAGAGGAACTGCAGCCTCTAGTGGTCGGTAGAGGAACTGCAGCCTCTAGTGGTTTATAGAGGAACTGCAGCCTCTAGTGGTCGGTAGAGGAACTGCAGCCTCTAGTGGTCAGTAGAGGAACTGCAGCCTCTAGTGGTCGGTAGAGGAACTGCAGCCTCTAGTGGTCAGTAGAGGAACTGCAGCCTCTAGTGGTCGGTAGAGGAAACTGCAGCCTCTAGTGGTCAGTAGAGGAACTGCAGCCTCTAGTAGTGGTCGGTAGAGGAACTGCAGCCTCTAGTGGTTTATAGAGGAACTGCAGCCTCTAGTGGTCGGTAGAGGAACTGCAGCCTCTAGTGGTTGATAGAGGAACTGCAGCCTCTAGTGGTTTATAGAGGAACTGCAGCCTCTAGTGGTCAACAGAGGAACTGCAGCCTCTAGTGGTCTACAGAGGAACTGCAGCCTCTAGTGGTCGGTAGGGGAACTGCATGTATTTGTTCTCCTGGATTTGACTTTTAAAAGCAGCGATTTACTTTGGTTGTAATTACAGGAATTATCCAGCCACCCTGCTGGATAAACTATGTAACTGCACTAAGTCAAAAAAATCACCATCAAAGGGCTGATGACTGTTTGCTTTTCAACCAGAATTGTCAAAACTTTGTACACACATTTTTTTTTACAGCCTTTAATCATAAAATTTTACCGATTTTTTTGTAAAATTACAAACTTCTAAAAATCTTGTTTTTTAGAGTAACAAAATAATCTTTTTGTTGTACGGTTAAATTTTTTTCATTTTTGCAAGATCACGAGTAAAATCACAAATTTTACAAAAATCACAACTAAATGTCCTTTTTTTTTAACCTTGTTGTAAAATGACAAACTCTGACATTTTTTCATTTAAAAAATTGGATTTTTTTGTCATAAAAATTTCATTTTTTCCCATTTTTTTATTATCAAACTGAGACCTTTGTCCTCAAATCAAAAATCTTTTGTTTGAAAAATTAAAAATTATAATAAAATGCTTCGTTTAAAATTCCACAAGAATTTTTTTGTTGCAAAATTTGCAAGATCAAGATTTTTTTTGTTCCAAAACTGAGACTTTTGTCATTTAATCGTGAGTTAAGTTCACAAAACTGAAACTTTTTAACTTAAAAATACAACATAGATGAAAATATGCTAATTTTACATATTTTTGTCAGAAAGTCGTGAATTTTCATTGTCAAATTTTTTTTTTTACAATGTTGCGACTTTTGTCCAAAAATAAGTACATTTTATTCGTAAAATCACGAGGTTTAACTTTGAGGCAGAACTGGTTTTTACTGAACAGGGAACCAAACGTCAACGTTCCCTCAGACGTTTTCTACTCGGACGGACGCGACCGTTGCGACCGTCACGGCAGCTCAGAGCAGATGATGCAGGAATGTTATCAAACGCCAAAGGGCGGCGATCCAAAGCAAGTGAAACCACAAAGAGAAGTGGCAACTTCCTTCGTTGAAAACAGAAGAGGTAGCAAACAGGACGCGCCACCCCTGACCCACTTCTGAAAGAGCCGGGCTCGCCCTGCCAGCCGGCGTGGAATCGGAAGAGTGTGAGCTTGGCAGAAGAGAAGGAATGAAATGAAGGAAACAGCTGAAAGACCGTTGGCGCTTCGGGAAGAAAGTGCTGATAAGCAAAGCTCAACGGCAACGAGACTAAAAATACAAACAGCCGAGGGACACTTCCTCCCAAGACGAGTGAGACGACCGTCTGGAGGCTCGGAGGGACGCTCGCCGCTCAACTGCTGACCACGTAGCGAAACGTGTCTGTCAGTGACCTTCGATGCAGTCGTGTGCAAAAGTCAAAAGTCAGCGAAAACACGACAGAAAAAGGGTCTGAACGTCACGGGACGTCGTCTTAGTCAACCTCAGAGACGGAAACAGCGTCCCTTCATTTCCTGTGACCATATTTATTTAACAAAAACAGAACAAGAAACCCAATAAAGCCTAACCCTAACCCTAACCCCTAACCCCTAACCCCTAACCCCTAACCCTAAACCCTAACCCTAACCCCTAACCCCTAACCCCTAACCCCTAACCCCTAACCCCTAACCCTAACCCTAACCCCTAACCCTAACCCTAACCCTAACCCCTAAACCCTAAACCCTGAACCCTAACCCTAACCCTAACCCTAACCCTAACCCTAACCCAAAACCCTAACCCTAAACCTAACCCTATCCCCTAACCCCTAACCCTAACCTCTCAACCTAACCGTAACCCTAACCCTTAACCCCTAACCGCAAACCCTAACCCCTAACCCTAAGCCCTAACCCTAACCCTAACCCTAACCCTTAACCCTAACCCTTAACCCTTAACCGCTAACCCTAACCCTTAACCCTAACCCCTAACCCTAACCCTAACCCCTAACCCTATCCCCTAACCCTAACCCCTAACCCTAACCGCTAACCGCTAACCGCTAACCGCTAACCGTAACCGTAACCCTAACCCTTAACCCCTAACTGCAAACCCCTAACCCTTAACCCCTAAACCTAACCCCTAACCCCTAACCCCTAACCGTAACCCTAACCCTAATCCCTAACCCTAACTCACCCCCCCCCCCCAACTGCCTCCACAGGCCCAAGAGTCGGCCAGGTGCTGCCACTCAGCAGCTCCTGATGAACTGGTCTTCAGCAGGTGTTCAGACCTGGACGGACACTTTGACGGTCTGTCGGTTTGGAGCAGATTCAGGTGTCTGTCAACACCTGCCGAGACCTGAGAGAGAAATAGATCAGTGCAGGTCTGAGAGAAGAAAATGTTGCAGAATATCAATCTGCAACAGCATTCTGGGAGGAAGATTCCTCACAAGTGGAAAACATTCAAGACAGTCGAAGTCAATCTTCCCGGGACGTCGGAGAAAATCCACCGAAAGACCAGACTGGAAATGCAAAAAAAAAAACCCCCCGAAAGACTCACAACTCACAACTGAGCATGTTAAACGTTAACGGACATGGAGGCACGGCCAGAACCGGGTCGGTTCGGTCCGGAGGACCTCCAGGAGAAAGACTCTTCATGCAGACTTTTGAGGCCTCCTCTGGACGGATGAGACCAGAGACCAGAACCATGCTTGGAGGAGACCAGCAGGAAAACTGGGTCACATGACGGGACGATGACCCCAAACGCAACAGCAGAGGAGGAACAAAGGAAGGTTCTGGAAGGTTCTAGTCGAATGTCCAGACTTCAACCCGACGAAATCCTGGTGGTGGTTCATCTGACACCAAGATGTGGGCGACCCGGTAACCCCGGGCCTCTCGTGCCCTCGCCCACCGGTGGCCACCCATGACAGAGCAGATATCCTCTAACAACCTCCATCTGGCACCGGCAGATGTTGTTGTGGAGGGCTGGAGAAACGGGGGGGGTGGAGGGCGGGGGGGGCTGGAGGACAGGGGGTGGGGGGGGTGGGGGGGGGGTACTTCCTGAGGAAGCAGCTGGGTGCCTTCAGGGCCGCAGAGCTGCAGAACCGTAATGGTTGCAGAGGTGAACGCGCCTGCAAACCACAGCGTACAGAGGGTGGCATCGTTTAAAAAAGACTCTGAGCCGGCGGCGAGGCTGGCGAGCGGTAGCTGAACGGTACCGGGGCGGGAGCGGAGGCGGGGTTACCCCACACCCCCCCCCCCCCCCCCCCCCCCCCCCCCCCCCCCCGCGTCCTTGAGGTTAACCGGGCCTCGTTCTCAGCCCACATCTCACCACCTTCAGCTGTGCCACCAAGGACAAGGAGGACCGGCGGGCAGGAGGCGCCAGCTGAGGCAGATCAACATGATCCTCATTGTTCTGAAAGCAAAAGTTAAATCTACTATTCTGCACGGCCAAAAAAAAAAGAGCTGGGAACAAGGAAACAGTTAAAAAAAAACAACAAAATAAACATTTACTTTGACTTCTGTCTTTGGAAAGCAGAACCAAAGCAGCTCATGCCTTTTTTCTGATAAACTAAATTAATTTAATCCGTAAAATCTATTCTTCCATTTCAGACCTGCAGCACAAAATGAAAAAGTTGGAGCGGTAAAGTTTTTACCCCTTACTGAAGCTGCTGAACGACAAAATACACAACAATACGATACGATACGATACGATACGATACGATATGATACGATATGATACAATACCAAATGAGATGAGGCGATACGAGGCAATACGATGCAATATGATACGATACAATACCAAATGAGACGAGGTGGTACGAGGCAATACGATGCAATATGATACGATACAAATGAGACGAGGTGG
Source organism: Hirundichthys speculiger (assembly GCA_018398805.1). Classification (NCBI taxonomy): domain Eukaryota; kingdom Metazoa; phylum Chordata; class Actinopteri; order Beloniformes; family Exocoetidae; genus Hirundichthys; species Hirundichthys speculiger. The sequence goes on along the minus strand of JAGFBZ010001996.1, from coordinate 57,231 downwards.
TACGATACGATGCAATATGATACGATACAATACCAAATGAGACGAGGTGGTACGAGGCAATACGATGCAATATGATACGATACAATACCAAATGAGACGAGGTGGTACGAGGCAATACGATGCAATATGATACGATACAATACCAAATGAGACGAGGTGGTACGAGGCAATACGATGCAATATGATACGATACAATACCAAATGAGACGAGGCGATACGAGGCAATACGATGCAATATGATACGATACAATACCAAATGAGACGAGGCGATACGAGGTGATACAATACAATACCAAATGAGACGAGGCGATACGAGGCAATACGATGCAATATGATACGATACAATACCAAATGAGACGAGGTGATACGAGGCAATACGATGCAATATGATACGATACAATACCAAATGAGATGAGGCGATACGAGGTGATACGATACCAAATGAGATGAGACGAGACGAGGCGAGGTGATACGATACAATACCAAATGAGATAAGGCGGTACGATGCGATGCGATACGATGATATGATACAATGCGATACGACACAATACGCTGCGATACGATACAATACCAAATGAGACGATGTGGTACGATGTGATACGATACGATACCAAATGAGATGAGACGAGACGAGGCGAGGTGATACGATACAATACCAAATGAGATGAGGCGATACGAGGTGATACGATACAATATCAAATGAGACGAGGTGGTATGATGTGATACGATACAATACCAAATAAGACGAGGTGATACGAGGCGATACGATGCAATATGATACGATACAATACCAAATTAGACGAGACGAGGCGATACAATACGATACAATACCAAATGAGATAAGGCGGTACGATGTGATACGATACGATACCAAATGAGATGAGGCAATACGAGGCAATACGATGCAGTACGGTACGCTACGCTACGATACAATACGATACAATACCAAATGAGACGAGGCGATACGATGTGGTACGATAAGCTATGCAACAATACGATACAATATGATACAATACCAAATGAGATGAGGCAGTACGATGCGATACAATACGATGATATGATACGATGCGATACGATGCGATACGATACAATACCAAATGAGATGAGGCGATACGAGGTGATACGATACAATATCAAATGAGACGAGGTGGTATGATGTGATACGATACAATACCAAATGAGACGAGGTGATACGAGGCGATACGATGCAATATGATACGATACAATACCAAATGAGACGAGGTGGTACGATGGGATACGATACAATACCAAATTAGACGAGACGAGGCGAGGCGATACAATACGATACAATACCAAATGAGATAAGGCGGTACGATGCGATACGATACGATACGATGATATGATACGATGCGATACGATACAATACGCTGCGATACGATACAATACCAAATGAGACGAGGCAATACGAGGTGATACGATGCGGTACGGTACGCTACGCTACGATACAATACGATACAATACCAAATGAGACGAGGCGATACGATGTGGTACGATAAGCTACGCAACGATACGATACAATACGATACAATACCAAATGAGACGAGGCGATACGATACGATACAATGCGATGCGATACGGTACGCTACGATACGATACAATACCAAATGAGACGAGACGATACAATGCAATATAAGACGGGACAAAATACAACATGAGAACACACAAAGACATATGAAACAGGAGGATACAATGTGAGGTTAGACGATACAAGATAAAATACAATATGACACAATACGATACGATACAATATGTGATACAATACACGACAACATGATATTGAGTTATACTACATGATCCGATATGACGTGATGCAATATGATGTGACTACATGATACGATACATCACAATACGATGATACTAAGGGAGGGTAAACAAGACTATATGATACTATATGATAAGATACATTACAGTACGATACGATACGATGCAAGTTGAGATGAGACAAGATAAAAACGATATGATGATGCCGTATAAGATATGATACAGTACAGTATGACAGGACATGAGGCATCACAGTGAAATATCATGATAGTATTTGATATGATGCAAGGTGAGTTTATGATGTCAGAGGGCTAGCTGTCACATTAGCTACATAGCTCTTTCAGTGACTTTGACTTCTTAGCTGTGAATAAAGACCTAACAGACTTGATCGTATTTTATTTTAAAGCTTGTCATGCTGTTGAATAATCCCAGACTTAATAAGAGCCCCAGTAAAACCACTCCTCAGAAACCTGGTGGTGACATCACAGAGGGTTTGTCCAGTTCTGTGTATACAATCTTTGATTTGCCCCCAGCCAGTCTGCGAGCACATGGACTGACTGACCTCTAGTGGGGTACGACGAGGCTTGCCGGACCGTCCCCGGTCCTTAGAAGAGCAGTTTCAGTGGCTCCTTAAATTAATACAGAGCATCTATGTGTTTAATACGGTATCAAAGGGTTGTGTTTTCCATTTACTGACATTCCTTTGGTTGTTTTTTTTTTTGTGTAATTCCTACATATGGTGCCTTTAATTTACACTTGAGCGTGTAGGTCCATACTGTAACACCTGTTAATAGCTAAACTTTTTTTTAATTTTAACTTGGAGTTGTAACTTGTTTTTATCATTTCACATTTTGAAGAATAAAGCAGCCATCTTCTCCTTGTTGCAGCAGTGGACAGACAGGAGGAGATCATCCCCGAACATCCGAACAACAGCAACATCCGCTGCAGTCCGCAGGACAAGCGCTGCATCCAGAAGAGCCTGGCCCGACACCTTCCCAAATCCAGCAGCCAGAAGAGCGGCAAAGACGACACCAAGCTGGTTCTGGTGAGAAGAACCATCTCCTGACAGAAACACAACAATCCCGGGCCGAGCTCGCCTCGGCCTCGGCAGGTGTTCCACATTAGGCTTTTACAGCCCCACATTCACGAGCGCAGCAGTCAGGTTATAAATTGTACAAATTAGTTATTTACAGTCCATAACATTTAACTGTGGTCTGGTGAAATAAAGTTCAGGTGCACGCTGACATCAACAAGCTCTGCCTGATTTTAACACAGACGAGGGAAGCGTCATAACCCCCCTAATTAAGCAGTACCAGGCACATATGTTCGTTATAAAAAAAAAAGAGAGAAAACCGTGACAACACGCACAAACCTTATTGATACAGTCATGTGAAAAAGTCAGCACGCACATAAAAATATATTATAAATAAATCACATCACTGCAGGTAAGAGTTCAGCCTCAGATAAACAACAAAAGTGAAGAAAAAAAAGTTTATGGACAAAACTAAACACCCCCTTAATCCATAGGATTAAACTGATCACCAGCAGGTGTGGAGACGTCTACAAAAGCAGATGTTCTGGCTGCATGCACATCTGGAGAGTAATCTCAATTTCGGAATTCATCCGTTCTATATTCTATATTTTATCAAGTATCGTGTATCGATTTTTCAGCCGCGGGTATCGATATTCTAAGTTTCTTCCTAAACCCCAGTGTCCCACCTTTAAAAGCTTGAAAGCAACATTTTGCACTGTTTAAATAAATGAAACTATTTTTCTCAACACATCTTTTATTCATTTTGTCCAGCATTAGCAAGCTGCCTGTCAGACATATAATGTGGAATTGATGCTTTCAGATCAATTAATTCAAACTAAGTCATTGGAACACTCACAAGATGTCACCAAAATCACTTTGTCCCTTTAAAATCTTTCAGAAAATGATGTGAATGTATTGTAAGATTAGTATATCGATATATATCGTACTGTTGGCCGAATATTGTGTATCGTATCGTATCGCGAGATTAGTGTATCGCCACAGCCCTGATGTGGTGGGACCTTCAGACAGCTGCTTATCTGTGAATGTTCAAGAACTTCACAGGCAACGACAGCTAATTAATAAATTCAGACCAAGAGACAGAGCGAGGTCTAAGGTGTGTCCACTGATGTGAGTCGGTCAGAAGGATCCAGAAGAACCAGAGCAAATAACCACTTCAAGCTCTAAAGGTGGAACTACAAGCCTTGAACTATGGGGTACTTAGGTTTCCACAAAAGATTTCTGTCCTCTTGGCTTTGTTTTAGTTTACTAATTAATTTGATCGGTGAGAAAAGTTGTAGACTGTTGTTCAGCTGAGGTTGTACAGTGATCCCTCGCCAATTTGCGCTTTAAGTTCTGCGGTTTTAGTTATTTGAAGATTTTTCAGAAATATATAGTATAAGAAAAAAAAACAAGAAAAAATCAAGGAAACATCACAGGATGTTGTGCACGTTCTCTCGCAGTGAAGAATGCTGTGAACCAGCCTGGCCCCTTTGAGAAGGTGGCCTTATGGGTAATGGTGTGGCCTTATGGGTAATGGTGTGGCCTTATGGGTAATGGTGTGGCCTTATCAACAGCAGCCCAGCGTGTATAGATTTACATTCTCTGTTAACCGACAGGAGCCCAACAATACAACCTGTGTGATGTTACAAGTTCCTGCAGTGTTCGTTCCATGCAGAGAAAACCAGACTGTTTCTTTTGTTGTTGTTAGCGTGTTAGTTGCTAATTACGAGCCAAAAATAGCACAATACCAGCGGTTTCTTTACTACGGTTCAGAGACCAGAGGCTGTGAAGGTAACAGAAAGACCACAGTTGAGCCTTTAGTCTTGTTTTGCTGCAGTGTCTTGCTACTTTTGTTGTTGTTAGCGTGTTAGCCGCTAATTACGAGCCAAAAATAGCACAATACCAGCGGTTTCTTTACTACGGTTCAGAGACCAGAGGCTGTGAAGGTAACAGAAAGACCACAGTTGAGCCTTTGTCTCGTTTCGCTGCAGTGTCTTGCTACTTTTGTTGTTGTTAGCGTGTTAGCCGCTAATTACGAGCCAAAAATAGCACAATACCAGCGGTTTCTTTACTCAGTTCAAAGACCAGAGGCTGTGAAGGTAACAGAAAGACCACAGTTGAGCCTTTGTCTTGTTTCGCTGCAGTGTCTTGCTACTTTTTTTGTTGTTAGCATGTTAGCCGCTAATTACGAGCCAAAAATAGCACAATACCTGCGGTTTCTTTACTACGGTTCAGAGACCAGAGGCTGTGAAGGTAACAGAAAGACCACAGTTGAGCCTTTGTCTTGTTTCGCTGCAGTGTCTTGCTACTTTTGTTGTTGTTAGCATGTTAGCCGCTAATTACGAGCCAAAAATAGCACAATACCTGCGGTTTCTTTACTACGGTTCAGACACCAGAGGCTGTGAAGGTAACAGAAAGACCACAGTTGAGCCTTTGTCTTGTTTCGCTGCAGTGTCTTGCTACTTTTGTTGTTGTTAGCGTGTTAGCCGCTAATTACGAGCCAAAAATAGCACAATACCTGCGGTTTCTTTACTACGGTTCAGAGACCAGAGGCTGTGAAGGTAACAGAAAGACCACAGTTGAGCCTTTGTCTTGTTTCGCTGCAGTGTCTTGCTACTTTTGTTGTTGTTAGCGTGTTAGCCGCTAATTACGAGCCAAAAATAGCACAATACCTGCGGTTTCTTTACTACGGTTCAGACACCAGAGGCTTGTAAAGTTAACAGAAAGACCACAGTTGAGCCTTTGTCTTGTTTTGCTGCAGTGTCTTGCTACTTTTGTTGTTGTTAGCGTGTTAGCCGCTAATTACGAGCCAAAAATAGCACAATACCTGCGGTTTCTTTACTACGGTTCAGAGACCAGAGGCTGTAAAGGTAACAGAAAGACCACAGTTGAGCCTTTGTCTTGTTTCGCTGCAGTGTCTTGCTACTTTTGTTGTTGTTAGCGTGTTAGCCGCTAATTACGAGCCAAAAATAGCACAATACCAGCGGTTTCTTTACTACGGTTCAGAGACCAGAGGCTGTGAAGGTAACAGAAAGACCACAGTTGAGCCTTTGTCTTGTTTCGCTGCAGTGTCTTGCTACTTTTGTTGTTGTTAGCGTGTTAGCCGCTAATTACGAGCCAAAAATAGCACAATACCTGCGGTTTCTTTACTACGGTTCAGAGACCAGAGGCTGTAAAGGTAACAGAAAGACCACAGTTGAGCCTTTGTCTTGTTTTGCTGCAGTGTCTTGCTACTTTTGTTGTTGTTAGCGTGTTAGCCGCTAATTACAAGCCAAAAATAGCACAATACCAGCGGTTTCTTTACTATGGTTCAGAGACCAGAGGCTGTAAAGGTAACAGAAAGACCACAGTTGAGCCTTTGTCTTGTTTTGCTGCAGTGTCTTGCTACTTTTGTTGTTGTTAGCGTGTTAGCCGCTAATTACGAGCCAAAAATAGCACAATACCTGCGGTTTCTTTACTACGGTTCAGACACCAGAGGCTGTGAAGGTAACAGAAAGACCACAGTTGACCCTTTGTCTTGTTTCGCTGCAGTGTCTTGCTATTTTTGTTGTTGTTAGCGTGTTAGCCGCTAATTACGAGCCAAAAATAGCACAATACCAGCGGTTTCTTTACTACGGTTCAGAGACCAGAGGCTGTAAAGGTAACAGAAAGACCACAGTTGAGCCTTTGTCTTGTTTTGCTGCAGTGTCTTGCTACTTTTGTTGTTGTTAGCGTGTTAGCCGCTAATTACGAGCCAAAAATAGCACAATACCAGCGGTTTCTTTACAACGGTTCAGACACCAGAGGCTGTAAAGGTAACAGAAAGACCACAGTTGAGCCTTTGTCTTGTTTCGCTGCAGTGTCTTGCTACTTTTGTTGTTGTTAGCATGTTAGCCGCTAATTACGAGCCAAAAATAGCACAATACCTGCGGTTTCTTTACTACGGTTCAGACACCAGAGGCTGTAAAGGTAACAGAAAGACCACAGTTGAGCCTTTGTCTTGTTTTGCTGCAGTGTCTTGCTACTTTTGTTGTTGTTAGCATGTTAGCCGCTAATTACGAGCCAAAAATAGCACAATACCAGCGGTTTCTTTACTACGGTTCAGACACCAGAGGCTGTGAAGGTAACAGAAAGACCACAGTTGAGCCTTTGTCTTGTTTTGCTGCAGTGTCTTCGCTACTTTTGTTGTTGTTAGCGTGTTAGCCGCTAATTACGAGCCAAAAATAGCACAATACCTGCGGTTTCTTTACTACGGTTCAGAGACCAGAGGCTGTGAAGGTAACAGAAAGACCACAGTTGAGCCTTTGTTTTGTTTTATGCAGTTTTTAAACATATTTTAAACACATTATTGAGGCTCCGGGGGCTCCGGCTCCAGTTCGCGGATTTTGATTCTCGCGGGGGGGCGCTGGTCCCATTAACCGTGAAAAATAAGGGATCACTGTACCCGTCTAAACTAAGACCCGTTACGGTCAAAAACACTGAGTGTGCAGAGCTCATCTAATGTCCAAACTTGTCTCTCCCGCAGGCCCCGTGCCGCGCCGAGCTGCAGCGGGCTCTGGACCGCCTGGCATCGAACACCCGCACTCACGACGACCTCTTCACCATCCCCATCCCCAACTGCGACAAGAACGGGGATTTCCACCCAAAGCAGGTCTGTGACTTGGCGCTCACGCTCGGCACGTGTTTTACCGAAGCGCCGCGCGGGCCGATGGATGTTTGGCCGCGTCCGCCGGGCGAGCTGCGAATCCCCCCGCGCCGCGCCAGCACAAATAAAACCTGCCTATCTTTACACTTCAAACAAATCCTTTCTGATTACGTCAGCACTCTGCCGGCCAAGATGCAGAACACGTCTGCAGATGATGGCATATTGTCTTACTAGTTCAAGATCAACAAAAGCGTCTCCAGAAGACTGTCAGGACGAAGCCAAGGCTTGTTTTTTCCATGCCCGCATGGAAAGTGATTTACTCCCCGAGATTAAGACTTCATGTGTAAGCCCTTAACTCTTATACAATCACCGCTTTATTGTGGCGATGGATGTAATTAGCTTTTGGATGCAGTTACCTTCTTTTTTTTTTTTCCCTCCCCCCCCCCACTCCTTCGACTCTGCTTTTGCAAGATTGAGCAAACACGGAGATAAGATTGAGGGAATCAAAGAACGTAAAAAAAGATAAAGCTGCTCTGAGCTGCAGGCGATGAAAGGAAAGCTCTGCAGAGCCCATCAAACGCCGGCGCTACGGCCGGTTGTGTAACGCGGTTAAAGTATCTCTCAGATTCTCAGGCATCTGTTTACTGTTTAACTAAAACAGCACCGTGATAAAAAAAAAAAAACTCAAACGGGTAGAAAAGCACAGGTCATTAGGGACAACTGGGAACCATTTCAAGGCACGTCTGCGTCTGTCCTGGAGGCTTTCTGAAATTAAAACTATTCAGCTCCGTGATAAATCCTGCGTTAATTGACTTCCTCTCACGGACGAGCGTAACGTGTGACGTCTTTCACTGCAACTTATTTTTCAACGCAAATGAAGACCAAAAGAAAATTTAAAAAAAAATCAGGTCGTCATGACGAAGCAGCTCGCGTATACTGATCATCAGCAGGTGCACAAACCTCTGTGAAAGCAGATGTTTGGAGGTCTGACGTGTTTATTAACACAATGCCAAGAGGTAAAAACATAAGCAACTAGCAAAGCACTCGAAGAGCGCAACAGTTCCCCCGTACAGCGGTTCTGGATCAGATCCGGATCAGCCTCTGAAATTTGATAGAGGTTCCCCTGAGTCAAATTTCATGAGTTTTGGGTGATAAATAACGGCGATATTGAGAAACAAAATTTTCGGCCCCATTGACCGGAATGTTAGCAGAAATTTGAAAGTGATCCAGAATCCAGGATTTCTTCCGGATCAGAACCAAAATGAATTCAGTTCTTCCTTTTCACATTTCTGACAACTCCTGAAAATTTCATCAGAATCCATCCAGAACTTTTTGAGTTATCTTGAACGCAGACAGACAGATAACCTCCTTGGCGGAGGTAAAAATCTTAGAGAAGCAGTTGTTGACGTGCCAAACAATAGGGAAACAGTATTTTTTTTTTTTTTTTTTTAGAAAATTGCAACTCTTTTTGCATAAAAGAATAAAATCTGTCTGAAAATTGTGATTTTGCAAATCGGACATTTACTGTGAACTGGAGACTTTCGATTGCAACTTTCTGCAACTATGAATGCAAGGTTGCACAAAAACTGAACTGGTTGACTAAAAAAAAAAAAAAAAAAAAAAAAAAAAAACTCAAACGGGTAGAAAAGCACAGGTCATTAGGGACAACTGGGAACCATTTCAAGGCACGTCTGCGTCTGTCCTGGAGGCTTTCTGAAATTAAACTATTCAGGCTCACATGATAAATCGCCGCGTTAATTGACGTTCCTCTCACGGACGAGCGGTAACGTGTGACGTCTTTCACTGCAACTTTATTTATTCAACGCAAATGAAGACCAAAAGAACATTTAAAAAAAAATCACGTATACTGATCATCAGCAGGTGCACAAACCTCTGTGAAAGCAGATGTTTGGAGGTCTGACGTGTTTATTAACACAATGCCAAGAGGTAAAAACATAAGCAACTAGAAAAGCACTCGGGGAGCGCAACAGTTCGCCCGTACAGCGGTTCTGGATCAGATCCGGATCAGCCTCTGAAATTTGATAGAGGTTCCCATTGTCAACCCCTGAGTCAAATTTCATGAGTTTTGGGTAATAATTAACGGAAATATTGAGAAACAAAATTTTCGGCCCCATTGACCGTAATGTTAGCAGAAATTTGAAAGTGATCCAGAATCCAGGATTTCTTCCGGATCAGAACCAAAATGAAATCAGTTCTTCCTTTTCACATTTCTGACAACTCCTGAAAATTTAATCAAAATCCATCCATAAATTTTTGAGTTATCTTGAACACAGACAGACAGATAAACTCCTTGGCGGAGGTAAAAATCTTAGAGAAGCAGTTGTTGACGTGCCAAATCTGCAAATAGGGAAACAGTATTTTTATTTTATTTTTATTTTTTTTAGAAAATTGCAACTCTTTTTGCATAAAAGAATAAAAATCTGGTCTGAAAATTGTGAATTTTTCAAGATCGTGACATTTACTGTGAACTGGAGACTTTCGCCACGATTGCAACTTTCTGCAACTTTTTAAATTATTTTTTTGTGGTTGTCTTTCTGTCCTAAAATAAAAACAATTTTGGTGTAAACCCATGAATTTTGCAACATTGCAATTTTTGTTCACAAAAAAGCTAATTTTTTTGCCATAAAATCCTTTTTATGACTTCTTAAACTCAAAATTCCAATTTTATGTTGCAAAACTGTGAAATTTAGTGACTGTTCATCTGAGAATGAGGACATTTTGTCATAAAATTATGACTTTATTTCCTAAAATTACTAATTTCACAATAGTGGAACTTTGTTATTATATAATAGATTTTTGTCATAAAATCTCAAATTTACAAAATTGAGACATTTTTAAAGGGCTCCTAACACCAAAAATGATGTTAAAATTAAGAAATTGGGCGCACTCTCTCGAATAAAATGATGTATAACATTGCAACATTGAACGTCAGATCGTTAACGTCCAGCCCTCCAGCAGCCGGGAAGAAGGCGGATATGACGTCACATGGAGAACGGCGAGGTGACTGATACAGACCGGTTACTTCATCCGTCATAGATGTATTTGGTATCGTTGAACTCTGCAGAGTCTCCTCTTTGCAAAAATAATATAGATTTTCTTTCATCTCTTATATATTTTGCACAAGAGGTGCCTAAAGACACAAAGTTGAAAGTCACAACTAGTGGTCACAAGTCGGTACTTACCGGTTTTCGACGGTAAAAGTTCCGTAAAAAGCGGAGAAACGGCTTTAATCCGGTTGCCGCTTGTTTCCAGAGCCACAGCTTGTCTATAAACGGTAAGATGCTCACTGGACCCCATAGTTCAAGGCTTGTAGTTCCACCTTTAGCAGCAGGAGCTTGAAGTGGTTATTTGCTCTGGTTCTTCTGGATCCTTCTGACCGACTCACGTCAGTGGACACACCTTAGACCTCGCTCTGTCTCCTGGTCGGAATTTATTAATTAGCATTTCTGTTGCTGAGATCTGACGTAAACAAGCTCAGATCAAAAGCTTCGCTCTTCATGTACGGCTGGATTCTGGTGATCATTTATTGAGATTTTGTGTCAATAAATGTTATTAGTTATAACTAAAGCACCCTTTTGCAATCCGGTATCATATTAGAAGCATAAATAAGTACTGTTTGCTCTCTGGTCTCCGTTTTTGAAGCAGAGTGGCCCCTCCTAGCATAAACACAGATAGCCCGTTAGCATTTCCAGGTGCGTCTTTTGTTTACATTCTGGGAGGGAGGGAGAGTCTGACACCTCTGTTTCTGGGGGACATTTATCCAGGTACGCTCAAAACGATACGGTAAAACGCCGCCCCGACTTCCTCTGACACCTCGAACGCTGTCTATTTCAAAAATAGCCTCAGTGACCGAGGAATGGTCAGAAAAATGTGAAAATCGCTCGATCTCATCGTTCTGGTGACTCGCCATAATGTTCTTGCCTGATGAGGATGTTCTGCATGTGATGTCATAGCCAATATGGCAGCCGCCGAGATCGGCGGATTGATTAATGTAACATCGCACCGGGATGAACCAGGAATAGTTTAGCGTTGACGATCATTCATATCATCAAAGCTATCAGGAATACTTATAGTTATACGAGCAAAGCTTATTTTAGGGTTAATTTGTGGTGTCAGTAGCCCTTTAAAAACAATTCCAAACTTCTTGTCATAATACTGCAGCTTTTGATGTAAAAACCCTGAATTTTCGTTGGAAATATCGTGACTCTACGAATCAAAATCACAACTTTTTTACGTCAGACCGCTCCTTCCGATGGAGACAATGCCGCTCATCAGAAAAAATACCTGTCCAGTCGGAAGGTAAAGGGGGAGGAGCTTCAGCTCCACCTGGACTCTACCTGCGGCGTTTACAAGGTGTCCCTCATCGATGGTGATTGGACAGGAAATGGGGGTCGAGGGAGCGCGGAGACGATTAATTCCAGTTCCAACAGTTGAGCATATTTACAGCAGAATCAGTGACAGAAACAGAACAAAGAGAAACTCCAGGTACGATGTTGAATTAATGGTATTGATTTGAGGCGATATCACCCAGACCTACCTTCTCCTCAGCCACCTCCTCCAGAAGGACACCAGGATGTTCCCAGCTCAGAAATATCATCTCTGGGTTTGCTTTGAGGCCTTCTGCTGGTTGGAGGAGCCTGAAACAACCTCCCCAGAAAACCCCTGATTGATCCCAGGAAAGACCTGAAGACTGATGTTGTCAGAGGCAACTGGTCCTACTAGGGTCTCCAGGGTCTTCCAGGGTCTCTCAGGGTCTCTAGGGTCTCCCAGCATCTCCCAGGGTTTCCTAGGGTCTCCCAGGATCTCCCAGGGTCTCCCAGGGTATCCTAGGGTCTCCCAGGGTCTCCTAGGGTCTCCCAGCGTCTCCCAGGGTATCCTAGGGTCTCCCAGGGTCTCCTAGGGTCTCCCAGCGTCTCCCAGGGTATCCTAGGGTCTCCCAGGGTCTCCTAGGGTCTCCCAGGGTCTCCCAGGGTCTCTAGGGTCTCCCAAGGTCTCCCAGGGTCTCCTAGGATCTCCTAGGGTCTCCCAGCGTCTCCCAGGGTATCCTAGGGTCTCCCAGGGTCTCCCAGGGTCTCCCAGCGTCTCCCAGGGTCTCCTAGGGTCTCCCAGGGTCTCCTAGGGTCTCCCAGGGTCTCCCAGGGTCTCTAGGGTCTCCCAGGGTCTCCCAGGGTCTCTAGGGTCTCCTAGGGTCTCTAGGGTCTCCCAGGATCTCCCAGCGTCTCCCAGGGTATCCTAGGGTCTCCCAGGGTCTCCCAGGGTCTCTAGGGTCTCCCAGGGTCTCCCAGGGTCTCCTAGGGTCTCCCAGAGTCTCTAGGGTCTCTAGGTCTCCCAGGGTCTCCCAGGGTCTCCCAGGGTCTCTAGGGTCACCCAGGGTCTCCCAGGGTCTCCTAGGGTCTCCCAGAGTCTCTAGGGTCACTAGGGTCTCCCAGGGTCTCTAGGGTCTCCCAGGGTCTCCCAGGGTCTCTAGGTCCCTAGGGTCTCCCAGGGTCTAGGGTCTCCCAGGGTCTCCTAGGGTCTCTAGGTCTCTCCCAGGGTCTTCCAGGGTCTCTAGGGTCTCCCAGGGTCTCTAGGGTCTCCCAGGGTCTCTAGGTCTCCCAGGGTCTCCCAGGGTCTCCCAGGGTCTCTAGTCTCTAGGTCTCCCAGGATCTCTAGGGTCCCAGGGTCTCCTAGGGTCTCTAGGTCTCCCAGGGTATCCCAGGGTCTTCCAGGGTCTCTAGGGTCTCCCAGGGGTCTCCCAGGGTCTCCCAGGGTCTCTCAGGTCCAGGGTCTCCCAGGGTCTCTAGGTCTCCCAGGGTCTCTAGGGTCTCCCAGGGTCTCTAGGGTCTCCCAGGGTCTACCAGGGTCTCCCAGGGTCTCTAGGGTCTCCCAGATTCTCTAGGGTCTCTAGGGTCTCCCAGGGTCTCTAGGGTCTCCAAGGGTCTCCCAGGGTCTCCCAGGGTCTCTAGGTCTCTAGGGTCTCCCAGGATCTCTAGGGTCTCCCAGGGTCTCCTAGGGTCTCTAGGTCTCCCAGGGTCTCCCAGGGTCTCTAGGGTCGGGTCCAGGGTCTCAGGGTCTCCCAGGGTCTCTAGGGTCTCCCAGGGTCTCCCAGTCTCCAAGGGTCTCCCAGGTCTCCCAGGGTCTCTAGGGTCTCCCAGGGTCTCCCAGGGTCCAGGGTCTCCCAGGGTCTCCCAGGGTCTCCCAGGGTCTCCCAGGGTCCCAGGGTCTCAGGGTCCCAGGGTCTCTAGGGTCTCCCAAGGTCTCCCAGGGTCTCCCAGGGTCTCCCAGGGTCTCCCAGGGTCTCTCAGGGTCTCTAGGGTCTCCCAGGGTCTCTAGGGTCTCCCAAGGTCTCCCAGGGTCTCCCAGGGTCTCTAGGGTCTCTAGGGTCTCCCAGGGTCTCCCAGGGTCTCCCAGGGTCTCTAGGGTCTCGCAGGGTCTCCCAGCATCTTCCAGGGTCTCCCAGGGTCTCCCATGGTCTCCCAGGGTCTCTTAGGGTCTCCCAGGATCTCCCAGGGTCTCTAGGGTCTCCCAGGGTCTCCCAGGGTCTCCGAGGGCAAACTTGTCCTGGATCAGACGAAGGTCAATCCCATAGATCCGTTGGAGACAATAAAATAAAGAGCTTCTTGATGTCCTTCGACTGGACTAAGGTCACCAGGTTCCACCCTGGAGCCAGGTCTGGGGGAGGGGCTTGTTGCCAAGCACCTGTTGGCCGGGCCTTCAAACCCACAGGTACGAGCTAGTAGTGAGAGAAGCTTCTGGAGGGAAACCCAGAACGTTTGACCCGAGTCAGACAGTTTAAAGACAATACGAGATTCTGAGGAGATGGAAGAAAGTCATAAAAAAATCATCTCTCTCCGTATTCTGGAATTTAGCAAATAGAAATAATTTTGTTAATCCTAACGAACCTGAAACAGGTTAAGTTTAGTCTGATTAATGTCAGACAGTGAAGGAAAAAAAAACGTAAACTTCTGGTTTCAGCTGTGTTTCCCGGTGAGATAACTTGTTAATAACTGGTTTCAATCTTCACGCCCGCAGTGTCATCCGGCTCGTGACGGCCAGCGCGGGAAGTGCTGGTGCGTGGACCCGAAGACGGGCCTGAGGCTGCCGGGCCCGCTGGAGCAGCGGGGGGAACTGGACTGCCACCAGATGATGACCGCCACCCTGCGGGACTGAAGGGGGGAGGGGATGGGGGGGGCGAGGAGGAGGAGGGTGAGACGGTTGGGGGGGTGGGCGGGGTGAGGGAGGGTTGCAGGACCAGCTGGATTCTACTGGTGCTCGTACGTGGAACTACATGACTGAAGGACTTCATCGTCCCGCCTCGTCTTTGACCCGAGGCAGGCGGCGCCCCGAGGCCGGCGGCGCCCGAGCTGCTGCGACACAAGGAAACCTTCTGAAACCTTCTTTCTGCTATTTCCTGTCCGTGTGTGAGGGCGCGCCACTTGAGTCTTTCGAGCACGCGTTTTGTTCCCCCGGCGACGTGAACTTAAGGCGCTCCCCGTGGACGACGGCAGGCCTCCGCTCCGCCCCGCCCCGCCCCGCCGCGGCTCTCGTTTCCGCCGCTCTGGCGCTCTGTTAAACTCGCCCGAACCCGTGAAGCCCGGCTGGGCGGAGCATCGGTGAAAGCCGGGATGAGAGAGCAGCAGGTCCGGTGAAAACAGAGTCCCTGACCCGCGACACCCTCAACACCAAAGCGCTTAAACCGGCGTCAACACGAACGACGTGACGTCCGCGGTGCTACTTCCTCACTGTGCCAAAAAACAAGTAAAAGAACGGTTTCTGCACGTTGTGTCTGTTGTTTAGAGCCGTTCTGGTTCAGTCTAAACGTGTAGAAGTTTAAACACGCGATAATCAGATCCGAGCTGAGCCGGTACCAGACAGAAACCACCTCAGATGAACAGCAACCTTGTGACTCCGTTCACCGTCTGGTTGTTTATGGAACAAAAATGAAGCCAAAAAGTAAAACAAAAATCAATAACGGATGCAACAGTAGGAACCTCTGTGGTCCAGATCCAGATGTGGATCCACCTTCTGCAGCAGCGGCTGGAAGCGGCGGTTTCCTGTGCGACTATCAAGTTGGTCGCATGGTTCCGGTAGGAATTTTTATTCCCCTCAGATCGTTTTTATCTCTCATCCATCCTGTCACATGACCCGGTTTGGGCCGAGCTTCAGCTGTCAGACAGATGGACGCGTCTCTGGAATTTTCTGGTGAACAGAGGAGGTCACGGACCCCAGGCTGCCCCCCCCGTCACCCCCCCACCGCCGTGCTCGACAGCGAGATCGAGGTGTTTGGCTCATCGAGGCCACGCCGGTCCCGTCTGTCTCGTCCAGCGACGCCTGTCGGCTCTGAAGTGTAGCGCTTGTTTGTCCGTCTGCTGCTCCTGGACGAGTCCTCGTTGTTTGGAAATGGATTTGTGGGGTTTAGGACCGCCCACTTTGAGCTTCATTTTTGTTGAATAAATGGACGTTCCTCTTCGTCTGAGGTTCATTTACGGCATACGGACGCCATCAGATGGTTTTTATTTTGTTTTTACGTGATTTAAAAGTTAAAAACAGGATCAGAAGTGTTCAGGACGTCGGTTGATGGAGACGAGCGAGACGAGTCGTGTATCTGTGGGACGAGTGCTGGTTTTCGTCCTCACCGCTCCGCCAGATGTGGACGGCCTGTCCTCATCTGGTCCAAAAACCAGACTCCAGTTATTGATGCAGGAGACAAAAGATTTCTGTTGCGGCGGTTCGTGACTGGGTTTCATCAGAAGACGAGAAGACGAGAAAACTTCCCAGAGCGGGTCAGCAGCAGCCAAACAGCTTTAACGTCTGCAGCTCCGGTTCAGAAACATCAAAGCAGGACGTCCACGTGTCCCGACACATGACGGGACGTTCTGTTCTCTGCGGTCCGGTCCTCTGACTCTGAATGGGATTAAATTAAATTAATGCTCAGAAACGATTTTGTAGAAGAGAATGAAGACTGTGTGAAGACAAACCCGGCTGTGATGTCACGGTGAGGTCACGGTCGACGAAGCCGACCGGGACGGTCCTGAAGCTTTGCCCCAAACCCCTCCAGGCCGATCCAGACCAGGTCCCAGTGGTCCCACAGGCTGGATGATCTTTGAGATAAGAGCTGAGATGAGGCTGCCGGTACGGATGGGAATTGTTAAGATTTTTCCTGATTCCGTTATTAATACTGTTTAAAGATTCGATTCTTTATCAATTCTCTTATCGATTCTAATTTGGGGAAAAAGGAGAACAAACAGGTTTATTAGCATCATTTTTTTTACTTAGAAGTCACGACCTTACAAACTCAACAGCGAGGTCAAAAGAGGCCCAAAGCCTGGATAACGTGTTAACTGTTGTAATATGTAACTGTGCAAATACACAAGAGTGTGTAACATTTTACTAACTGATTTTTCCTAATAGAAATAAAAAAATCTCCCTTTTAAAAGGATATCAAAGCACTCAAAAATGATAAAGTCAGATAAATATCTCTCATCACGGTCATCTTCTAAATGTAATGCAGAAGGCATTCGTTTAATAGCATAGCGCTAATGTTATAGCGTGTTTTACAAAGAAGCACATAGGCAGCGGGATAGCTACTAACCAGAGTTACCAGAGGTGATCTTAGCTTGGCTACTGCTGCTGGGTTGAGATCCATCAGTCCGAAGCGTCAAAAACACGACACTCGTTAGCATGTTGTGTGTTCAAATGTTTCTGCGTGTTAGCCGCGTTCCCTCCCGACGCTGTTATCTCCACTTTACAATGACTGCTAGTTGCCTTGTTGCCATCTTTCTTTGGTGAAGTGAAGCCAAACTTTGGAGCGTTTGAACCTGGTGGGCGCCATTGTTGTTTACAACTGCAATGCTAACGTGCTAAACCGACGTAGCTTAATCACGTAAGTGCTTTCTGGAATTGACTGTGAGGAACTTGCGTAAATTACGTGAGATTCGTGCTGCTTGGAATCGATAAGAGAATCGCTGGATAAACTGACAAACGATTCCATGTAATTGAAACAGACGGAACCAGTTCTCTACAGGAACCAGTTCTCTACAGGAACCGGTTCTAGTAGAAAACTGGTTCTCTACTGGAACCGGATCTCTACAGGAACCTGTTCTCTACTGGAACCAGTTCTCTACTGGAACCGGTTCTCTACAGGAACCGGGTCTCTACAGGAACCGGTTCCAGTAGAGAACTGGTTCTCTACTCGAACCAGTTCTCTACAGGAACCGGTTCCAGTAGAAAACTGGTTCTCTACTGGAACCGGATCTCTACAGGAACCTGTTCTCTACTGGAACCGGTTCTCTACTGGAACCGGTTCTCTACAGGAACCGGGTCTCTACAGGAACCGGGTCTCTACAGGAACCGGTTCTCGACAGGAACCGGTTCTCTACAGGAACCAGTTCTAGTAGAGAACCGGTTCTCTACTAATACCGGTTCTCTACAGGAACTGGTTCTCTACAGGAACTGGTTCTCTACAAGAACTGGTTTTCTACAGTAACTGGTTCCAGTAGAGAACTGGTTCTCTACAGGTACCGGTTCCAGTAGAGAACCGGTTCTCTACAGGAACTGGTTCTTGATTTCCAACCCTTGCTGCCGGGGCTTCGACTGAGCTCTCAGCTACCCGACCGCATCAAACAAAGGTAGTTTGTGGAGACTGGAGGGCGACCCGGAGCTGGCTGGGCTGAGAGGAACCAGCTGCTGCAGCTGCTGCAGGGCTCAGCTGCCAGAGATCCGGTCCAGCTCCGCCAGTCCTCGGCACAGCTAGGCGGGCCAGCCAAGCAGCCGAGACCCTTGCAGGTTGTCCTGTTGGATCCATTCGCTCCCTTCAGAAGGCTGATTCGGCTGCTCGGCTCGGCTCGCACCTGCAGACTAGAGGTCTTCACGGGTCCACTTTCATGGACCCGAACCCGAATCGACCCGTGAAAATTCGACCTCGAAACCGACCCGACCCGAGCTATTATCATAAGTCTGGGCGTCTGACCCCGAATGGACCCGCAATATTTGGAACCGAAACCGACCCGGCCCAAGTCTTTAGTTTCCCACCACGAACTGAACCGAGTTACCCGAATAGAACCGAGACAATCCAGCCCATAGTTGCTCACGTTAAAGTTGTCTAGCGTTGAATAAAACTTGATTTTCTTACCTAAAGTTGTCTTCTTCTACCGGTTCAGTTGCTACATAGGCTACGTGATGTAAACAACAATAAATCCACGTCGTTATTTTCTTTGTGGCTACAGATGCTATTGGTAGCAACTGCTAACGCTAATAGCAGTTGCTACATAGGCTACGTGATGTAAACAACAATAAATCCACGTCGATATTTTCTTTGTGGATACAGATGCTATTGGTAGCAACTGCTAACGCTAATAGCAGTTGCTACATAGGCTACGTGATGGAAACAACAATAAACCCACGTTGTTATTTTCTTTGTGGATACAGATGCTATTGGTAGCAACTGCTAACGCTAATAGCCTACACCGGTCAGGACGTGTCGTGAATATGTTCTCTCATCCAGCGTTGTCATGTTGGCGATCCGTTGTGCTTTACAGCTGCCGGGAAAACCGCTAATAACACGCTAATAACACGCTACGGCAACACGATTGTTTCATGACAAAAACACCACGTTAATGAATAATTAATTAAACTGCCCCGAGTCCTGACATTAGCTGCCACCGCTAATATCTTTACCTCTCTGGAGTAAACGTGGACCCAGCCTGTCAGAGAGCACCGACCGGACCAGAGACTAACTGTACCGATTCAGACCCAAACCCGGA
This sequence comes from Hirundichthys speculiger, assembly GCA_018398805.1. Lineage (NCBI taxonomy): Eukaryota > Metazoa > Chordata > Actinopteri > Beloniformes > Exocoetidae > Hirundichthys > Hirundichthys speculiger. Next base: position 38,030 of record JAGFBZ010001996.1, on the reverse strand, counting down.
GTCACGTCTTTTAAATGGACCCGAGACCCGATTCGGGTCGGGTTGGGACCTCGGGTTTTCGGTTTGTCGGGTTGTTCCAAAAAGCAGCTGGAGCCCGTCCTCAGGTTGTTCCCCGGCAGCCAATCAGCATCCAGTCAGCCTGCAGCCGTCCATCCCAGAGCTGTTGGGTCGGTCCGTTGGTCCGATTAAAAACACAACAAGCCATATTAACCTCAGCGCCTCGCTGGGTCTTAATTCACAGTTCGATAGCTACGACTCTCAACAGACGGGGGGGGGGTAAACCTGTTTCTGTGCTGACATTTCAACATAAAAGTCCGCCGGAGCCAGAACCAGAACCCTCGTGGTTGCCACAGAGTCGCGCCGAACTCAAAAGTGCCATGAAACCTTTCAAAAGTAGACGTTTTTATTCTCAAATAAATTTGGTTGGAACTTCATAAAATGCAAGAGTTTCGTGCTCCCTCTTGTATATAAGCTTCAAATCTCAACCCCTCGCCCCAAAACTGGTAGGAACCGGTACGGGCCGGCCCCCATCTGACAAATCTGGTTCCCCACCAACAGGAAACATCCGGATACAGAATGAGAAATTATCACAACTACACACCCTGGAGGGTAGTGCTGGGCGATATGGAAAAAAAATCATATATCACGATAACGATATATATCACGATAACGATATATATATATCGTTATCGTGATATATATCGTTATCGTGATATATATATCATTATCGTGATATACGATATATATCAAAATATACGATATATAACATATTACATATATATATATACATATAATACATTTATTATATATATATATATTTATATATATATATATATATATATAATATATAACATATATGTATATATCGTTATCGTGATATATATCGATATCACGATAACGATATATATCACGATATACCATAATAAAGTATGTTTTCAGTTATTCTCTGAAAAGTTTGACAAAAATTTCATTGCTTACTTTTCAACTTTATTTTGAAAGGACATTTAGCTGAACTGCCACAAACATACATTTTAGTGCAGCAAAAACAGGTAGGTACAGAGGTACAGTAGCTTTCACATTTTTTTAAAAGTGCACAACAGTTTCTGAGAGGAAAAAACACATTTTTCGCACCTGAAGTTCAGCTATAAAAAATAAACACAAATTATTTTTCAACTTTCTGAAATCTGTAACCTTGTAGTTCAAAGTTTTCAAACCAATATAAAGTGTCTAAAGTAAACATCAGGGTTGAAGAGAACTCTGTTTAAGGCATTAACCATGAATAAAAGTGCAAACATAAAAGGCTACTTTGTAGAAGTAGATATGATTCTATCAAATTTATCTTTGCAGGTTATTTAATTACATATTTGCTGTAATAATTGATAAAATTAGGTTAGAAACGATAGAAACGATAGAAGAGAAATGGCACGATACACTTTTTATATCATCTCCACGATATGTATCGTCATATCGCCCAGCACTACCAGTAACATCCGTCAGATCGGACCCGTTTAGTCCCACGTAACAGCTGCTGCGCTGCCGAAGCTAGCGTGTAGTCCAGAAACTTCCCTGGAAACGGCGAGGAGTCTCACCGACTGTGAAACGCCTCCAGAGTTAAAGGCAGGGTAAGTGATTCCTGGACGGCGTCGCACCTGTCCATATCTGAAACGAAACATTAGCAAAAGACAAACGGCTCCTCTGTCCCCGGGGAAACCACGCCCCCCCGTCCTGATGTCAGTCTTGGGCGGTATGAAAGAAACCGGACAAACCCCCTGTGATGTCACCCACAGATTTCTGAGATTATTTTGGTGCCCAAATGCGCTCGTTTCACCAATTAGCATCCGAAACGAGCGCCCTGAGCGCTGAAATGAGGTCTGGCGGACGTCCTGCAGTTTCCTTTGCACTTTGTGTCGCTTTTGTACCTGAAATGTGCCACAAATAAACCCGCCGCCCGTCTGTACTTCCGGGTTTTATTCAGCCTTAACTGTCCCATGTGAACGGTGAGGCAACAATTCACCAAAGCATTCTGGGTCAGAGAAAAAAAAAACCAAAAACATGTAGAATTGCTTACCCTACCTTTAAAACACCAAAACAGGTGGATAAAAAAATTCCATCTCATCAGGTTGTGAATGGCAACAGTTTTAATCATCGAGAGGCGGACGTGACTTCGTAAAGGCCTAGCTAGCTAGCTAGGCCGAGCTAGCTGCGTACGCGGCGTTTCTAAGCTGTAGTTCGCTGCTTGAGCGCTAACTTTGTTTCTTGACAATAGATTGTTCTTGTTTGTGTTTGATATTACCTGTCAGTGCGTAGGTGGTATGACGTGATGTCTGCATCGATTTAAATAAAGATAAAAAAAAACACAACAACAACAGAAATGGACCGGAGCTGGACACGGCTGAGACCCCGGACGTCTCGCCCAGAACGGGACGGGGACGGACGAAAAGGACTGAAAATAGAGTTTCAATCAATGAAATTATCAGCTACAATGTAAATGTTTACTTATGAAAATGTACCCTTGTAACGCATCAATTAAAACATTTTAGAAATGACCCGCTGCAGCTGGTGACATCATTGAAAAAAAATAAAAAAAATAAAATCCAGGTCTGTGTTAACATAGTGCCAAGAGGCAAAGACATCAGCAAGGTCTTCAAAGAAGCAACTGTTGCCAGACAGGCCGGGACGTACCGGGACGCCTCACGTCCCAGCGGGTCCATTTGACCTTCGCCCCGGACCTGCCGGGACGTACCGGGACGACTCAGGTCCCAGCGGGTCCGTTTGACCTTCGCCCCGGACCTGCCGGGACGTACCGGGACGACTCACGTCCCAGCGGGTCCGTTTGACCTTCGACCCGGGACGTACCGGGACGACTCACGTCCCAGCGGGTCCGTTTGACCTTCGCCACGGACCTGCCGGGACGTACCGGGACGCCTCACGTCCCAGCGGGTCCGTTTGACCTTTGACCCGGGAACGTGTTTGGGGGAACCAAACAGCATCTCAGCACCAAGCAGGACGGCGGGGCGGCAGAAAGATCTGGTCCCAGTCCAGACCTCAGACTGATTGTCTCAGACCCTCCATCCTCAGGTGACACCTGAACCTGACTGCTGATTGGTCGAATGGTTCATGGAGACCAGCAGCAGATATTCAAACAGATGGAGCAGCAGCTTTTTAGAGGCGGATTCATTCAGTCTCATACATTTTTAAAGAAGGTTTTTCTTTCCTGTCTTGGTTTCATAAAATATTTCTGTCATGAAACACTCTGAATATTCCCGATCAAATATGCTGCTTAATTTTAACATTCTTTTTTTAACTTGAGATCTGTGATGTTGAGAGAAGCAACAGCACTTCAAAGAGCTGCAGAGTGAATCTGATAAGTGAGAACAACGTCCACCTTTGATCTCCAGATCAACATGCAGCAGATACGGACTGATTAGACCGATTATTCACAACTGGACCACATCCAAGACCGCTGACAACCTTCCCGTTGGTGGATGTCCAAGAAAGTTCAGGCAAAGGTCGTCTAAACAAGACTGAACAAACACGGCTCGTTTGGAGCAGCTTCCTGGAGAAACATGGAAGGTCTCTGGAAGATCTCTGGAGGGTCTGGTAGGTCTTAAAGGTCTGAAAGGTCTCTGGAGGATCTGGAAGGTCTCTGGAAGCTCTGAAAGGTCTCTGGAGGATCTAAAAGGTCTCTGGAAGGTCTAAAAGGTCTCTGGAGGATCTGAAAGGTCTCTGGAAGGTCTCTGGAGGATCTGAAAGGTCTCTGGAAGTCTCTGAGGTCTCTGAAGGTCTCTGGAGGATCTGAAAAGGTCTCTGGAGGTCTGAAAGGTCTCTGGAGGATCTGAAAGGTCTCTAAAGGTCTCTGGAGGGTCTGAAAGGTCTCTGGAGGATCTGAAAGGTCTCTGGAGGTCTGAAAGGTCTCTGGAGAGATCTGAAGGTCTCTGGAGGGTCTGAAAGGTCTCTGGAGTGATCTGAAAGGTCTCTGGAAAGTCTGAAAGGTCTCTGGAGGGTATGAAAGGTCTCTGGATGATCTGAAAGGTCTCTGGAGGATCTGAAAGGTCTCTGGAGGATCTGAAAGGTCTCTGGAGGATCTAAAAGGTCTCTGGAGGGTCTGAAAGGTCTCTGGAGGATCTGAAAGGTCTCTGGAGGATCTGAAAGGTCTCTGGAGGGTCTGAAAGGTCTCTGGATGATCTGAAAGGTCTCTGGAAAGTCTGAAAGGTCTCTGGAGGGTCTGAAAGGTCTCTGGATGATCTGAAAGGTCTCTGGAAAGTCTGAAAGGTCTCTGGAGGATCTGAAAGGTCTCTGGAGGATCTGAAAGGTCTCTGGAAGGTCTGGAAGGTCTCTGGAGGGTCTGAAAGATCTCTGGAGGATCTGAAAGGTCTCTGGAGGATCTGAAAGGTCTCTGGAGGGTCTGAAAGGTCTCTGGAGGGTCTGAAAGGTCTCTGGAGGGTCTGAAAGGTCTCTGGAGGATCTGAAAGGTCTCTGGAGGGTCTGAAAGGTCTCTGGAGGGTCTGAAAGGTCTCTGGAGGATCTGAAAGGTCTCTGGAGGTCTAAGGTCTCTGGAGGGTCTGAAAGGTCTCTCTGGGAGGTCTGGAAGGTCTCTGGATGAGGTCTCTGGAGGTCTGAAAGGTCTCTGGGGGTCTGAAGGTCTCTGGGGTCTGAAAGGTCTCTGGAGGTCTCTGAAGGTCTCTGGAGGGTCTGAAAGGTCTCTGGAGGGTCTGAAAGGTCTCTGGAGGGTCTGGAGGGTCTGAAAGGTCTCTGGAGGAGGATCTGAAAGGTCTCTGGAGGGTCTGAAAGGTCTCTGGGAGGTCTGGAAGGTCTCTGAAGGATCTGAAGGTCTCTGAGGACTGAAAGGTCTCTGGGATCTGAAAGGTCTCTGGAGGGTCTCTCTGGAGGATCTGAAAGGTCTCTAGGAGGTCTGGAAGGTCTCTGGAGGGTCTGAAAGGTATCTGGAGGGTCTGAAAGGTCTCTGGAGGATCTGAAAGGTCTCTAGAAGGTCTGGAAGGTCTCTGGGTCTGAAGGCTCTGAGGATCTGAAAGGTCTCTGGAGGATCTGAAAGGTCTCTGGAGGATCTGAAAGGTCTCTGGAGTATCTGGAAGGTCTCTGGAGGATCTGAAAGGTCTCTGGAGGATCTGAAAGGTCTCTGGAGGATCTGAAAGGTCTCTGGAGGGTCTGAAAGGTCTCTGGAGGGTATGAAAGGTCTCTGGATGGAGATCTGAAAGGTCTCTGGAGGATCTGAAAGGTCTCTGGAGGATCTGAAAGGTCTCTGGAGAATCTAAAAGGTCTCTGGAGGGTCTGAAAGGTCTCTGGAGGATCTGAAAGGTCTCTGGAGGATCTGAAAGGTCTCTGGATGATCTAAAAGGTCTCTGGAGGGTCTGAAAGGTCTCTGGGTGGTCTGAAAGGTCTCTGAAGGATCTGAAAGGTCTCTGGAGGATCTGAAAGGTCTCTGGAGGGTCTGAAAGGTCTCTGGAAGGTCTGGAAGGTCTCTGGAAGGTCTGAAAGGTCTCTGGAGGGTCTGAAAGGTCTCTGAAAGGTCTGGAAGGTCTCTGGAAGGTCTGAAAGGTCTCTGGAGGGTCTGAAAGGTCTCTGGATGATCTGAAAGGTCTCTGGAAAGTCTGAAAGGTCTCTGGAGGGTCTGAAAGGTCTCTGGATGATCTGAAAGGTCTCTGGAAAGTCTGAAAGGTCTCTGGAGGATCTGAAAGGTCTCTGGAAGGTCTGGAAGGTCTCTGGAGGGTCTGAAAGGTCTCTGGAGGATCTGAAAGGTCTCTGGAGGATCTGGAAGGTCTCTGGATGATCTGAAAGGTCTCTGGAGGGTCTGAAAGGTCTCTGGAGGGTCTGAAAGGTCTCTGGAGGATCTGAAAGGTCTCTGGAGGGTCCGAAAGGTCTCTGGAGGGTCTGAAAGGTCTCTGGAGGATCTGAAAGGTCTCTGGGAGGTCTGGAAGGTCTCTGGGGGGTCTGAAAGGTCTCTGGAGGGTCTGAAAGGTCTCTGGGAGGTCTGGAAGGTCTCTGGATGATCTAAAAGGTCTCTGGAGGGTCTGAAAGGTCTCTGAAGGGTCTGAAAGGTCTCTGGAGGGTCTGAAAGGTCTCTGGAGGATCTGAAAGGTCTCTGGAGGGTCTGAAAGGTCTCTGGAGGGTCTGAAAGGTCTCTGGGGGGTCTGAAAGGTCTCTGGAGGATCTGAAAGGTCTCTGGAGGGTCTGAAAGGTCTCTGGGAGGTCTGGAAGGTCTCTGGAGGATCTGAAAGGTCTCTGGAGGATCTGAAAGGTCTCTGGAGGGTCTGAAAGGTCTCTGGGGGTCTGGAAGGTCTGGAAGGTCTCTGGAGGATCTGAAAGGTCTCTGGAGGATCTGAAAGGTCTCTGGAGGGTCTGAAAGGTCTCTGGAGGATCTGAAAGGTCTCTAGGAGGTCTGGAAGGTCTCTGGAGGGTCTGAAAGGTATCTGGAGGGTCTGAAAGGTCTCTGGAGGATCTGAAAGGTCTCTGGAGAATCTGAAAGGTCTCTGGAGGGTCTGAAAGGTCTCTGGAGGATCTGAAAGGTCTCTAGAAGGTCTGGAAGGTCTCTGAAGGGTCTGAAAGGTCTCTGGAGGATCTGAAAGGTCTCTGGAGGGTCTGAAAGGTCTCTGGAGGGTCTGAAAGGTCTCTGGGGGGTCTGAAAGGTCTCTGGAGGATCTGAAAGGTCTCTGGAGGGTCTGAAAGGTCTCTGGGAGGTCTGAAAGGTCTCTGGAGGGTCTGAAAGGTCTCTAGAGGATCTGAAAGGTCTCTGGGAGGTCTGGAAGGTCTCTGGGGGGTCTGAAAGGTCTCTTGAGGGTCTGAAAGGTCTCTGGGAGGTCTGGAAGGTCTCTGGATGATCTAAAAGGTCTCTGGAGGGTCTGAAAGGTCCTCTGAAGGGTCTGAAAGGTCTCTGGAGGTCTGAAAGGTCTCTGGGGTCTGAAAGGTCTCTGGAGGATCTGAAAGGTCTCTGGAGGGTCTGAAAGGTCTCTGGGGGGTCTGAAAGGTCTCTGGAGGGATCTGAAAGGTCTCTGGAGGTCTGAAAGGTCTCTGGAGGTCTGGAAGGTCTGGAAGGTCTCTGGAGGATCTGAAAGGTCTCTGGAGGATCTGAAAGGTCTCTGGAGGGTCTGAAAGGTCTGGAGAAGGTCTCTGGGGGATCTGAAAGGTCTCTGGAGGAGGTCTGGAAGGTCTCTGGAGGGTCTGAAAGGTCTCTCTCTGGAGGGTCTGAAAGGTCTCTGGAGGCTCTGAAAGGTCTCTGAAAGGATCTGAAAGGTCTGGAGGTCTGAAAGGTCTCTGGAGGATCTGAAAGGTCTCTGTCTGAAGGTCTGAAAGGTCTCTGAAGGGTCTGAAAGGTCTCTGGAGGATCTGAAAGGTCTCTGGAGGGTCTGAAAGGTCTCTGGAGGGTCTGAAAGGTCTCTGGGGGGTCTGAAAGGTCTCTGGAGGATCTTAAAGGTCTCTGGAGGGTCTGAAAGGTCTCTGGGAGGTCTGGAAGGTCTGGAAGGTCTCTGGAGGATCTGAAAGGTCTCTGGAGGATCTGAAAGGTCTCTGGAGGGTCTGAAAGGTCTCTGGAGGATCTGAAAGGTCTCTAGGAGGTCTGGAAGGTTCTCTGAGGGTCTGAAAGGTCTCTGGAGGGTCTGAAAGGTCTCTGGAGGATCTGAAAGGTCTCTGGAAAGGATCTGGAGGTCTCTGGAAAGGTCTGAAAAAGGTCTGGGATGATCTGAAGGTCTCTGGAGGGTCTGAAAGGTCTCTGGAGGATCTGAAAGGTCTCTGGAGGTCTGAAAGGTCTCTGGAAAGGTCTCTGGATGAAAGGTCTCGAAAGGATCTGAAAGGTCTCTGGAGGATCTGAAAGGTCTCTGGAGGATCGAAAGGTCTCTGGAGAATCTGAAAAAAAGGTCTCTGGAGGTCTGTCTGAAAGGTCTCTGAGGATCTGAAAGGGTCTGAAAGGTCTGGAAAGGTCTCTAGTCTGAAAGGTCTCTGATCTGAAAGGTCTCTGGAGGTCTCTGAAAGGTCTCTGGAGGATCTGAAAGGTCTCTGAAAGGTCTCTGGAGGGTCTGAAAGGTCTCTGGAGGTCTCTGGAAGAAAGTCTCTGAAGGTCTGAAAGGTCTCTCTCTGGAGGGTCTGAAAGGTCTCTCTGGGTCTGCTCTGATCTGAAAGGTCTCTGGAGGATCTGAAAGGTCTCTCTGGAGAAGGTCTGAAAGGTCTGGAAAGGTCTGGAGGGTCTGGAAAAAGGTCTCTGGATCTGAAGTCTCTGAAAGGTCTCTGGAGGATCTGAAAGGTCTCTGGGAGGATCTGAAAGGATCTGAAAGGTCTCTGGAGGGTCTGGATCTGATCTGAAAGGTCTCTGGAGGTCTGAAAGGTCTCTGGGATGGGGTCTGAAAGGATCTGAAAGGTCTCTGGGGGTCTGAAAGGTCTCTGGAGGTCTGAAAGGTCTCTGAAAGGTCTCTGGAGGTCTGGAAGGGTCTGTTGGTCTTCTGAAAGGTCTCTGGGGTCTGAAAGGTCTCTGGAGGATCTGAAAGTCTCTGGAGGTCTGAAAAGGTCTCTGGAAAGGTCTCTAAAGGTCTGGAAGGTCTCTGAGGTCTGAAAGGTCTCTGAAAGGTCTGAGGTCTCTGGGTCTGAAAGGTCTGGAAGGTCTCTGGAGGAGGAAAGGTCTCTGGGAAAGGTCTCTGTCTGAAGGTCTCTGGGTCTGAAGTCTCTGGAGGTCTCTGGAGGGTCTGAAAGGTCTCTGGAGGATCTGAAGGTCTCTGGAAATCTCTGGAAAAGGTCTCTGGATCTGAAAGGTCTCTGAAGGGTCTCTGGAGTCTGGAAGGTCTCTGGAGGTCTGAAAGGTCTCTGAAGGTCTGGAGGTCTGAAGGGGAAAGGTCTGAGGCTGAAAGAGGTCTGGTCTCTGGAGGGATCTGAAAGGTCTCTGGAGGGTCTGAAGGTCTCTGGAGGTCTGGAAGGTCTGGAAGGTCTCTGGAGGATCTGAAAGGTTTCTGGAAGGTCTCTCTGAGGGTCTGAAAGGTCTCTCTGAAAGGTCTCTAGGAGGTCTGGAAGGTCTCTGGAGGTCTGAAAGGTATCTGGAGAAAGGTCTGATCTGAAAGGTCTCTGGAGGATCTGGAAGGTCTCTGGAGGGTCTCTTGAGGGTCTGGAAAGGTCTCTGGAGGATCTGGAATGTCTGAAGGGTCTGAAAAGGTCTCCGGAGGTCTGAAAGGTCTCAGGTCACCGAAGCATTCATAAATGCTGGTCAGGATCAGAAACTGACCTGCTGAGCTGTTAAAACAGTTTAATAGGAGTGTGTATGAAAATGATAATATAATATGATATAATATAATATAATATAATATAATATAATATAATATAATATAATATAATATAATATAATATAATATTAATAACACACACACACAATCTCTCACACACACATACGCACTCATGCACTTTACTACTTGCGCATACGCACACACATTCACATTTACAGGACTGTGATGTGACCATCTGTATTTTTATTGCTTTAAGTTACTTATTTTATTGCTTTTTTACTATTTGTACTCTTTGTACTCGCAAGTTGCTGGAACTGCAAATTTCTCTTTGAGATGAATAAAGTATCTATCTATCTATCTATCTATCTATCTATCTATATATCTATCTAATATAATATAATAATTAGTCATTTAATTCTACTACCACAGAGATTTGTGGTAGATTACTACCACTTTTGATCTGTTTTTTTCTTAAAAATTATGTTTTTTCACAAAAAATTAACATTTTGTCATAAAATTGTGAAAAATATCAACTTTCATAAAATTAAAACATTTTTACCTAAAATCAAAATTTAATTTGACTGCAACTTTAGGACATAAAATCAAGATTTTTTTTTTTTCATTTTTTTACAGTAAAATCAAAATTCACAATATTTTCTTGTCAAATCCTAATTTTTTGTCGTAGAAATTTCTCATAAAAATTTCTCATAATTTAAATTACGACTTTATGTCACAAAATGACAAATTTTGTGTAACTGCAGCTTTAACATCCTGAAATCACAAACTTCGATCTAAAATTATGACAACTTTTTGCCATAAAAATCAAGAAATCTACGAAATTGCTATTTTTTTGTAAAATTTTGTAAAATGTTTGTAAAACTTTATGTCTTAAATCCAGATTTTTCCAGAATTCTATGTTTTTTATGTGTTTTTTTTTTGTAAAAGTAATGATTTCTATTCTGACCTCTCGCCTCGTTAACTGACACCTGCTCAACGGTCGTCACACCTGTCAAAGGGGGAGGAGCTTGAGCGCCACCTGGAGTCAAGTTGTGTGACACTGAAGATAAACAAACATAAACGACTGATCAAACATCTGGCAGACGAACAAACGTCAGCCTTTATCAGGTGCATCTTCTTTATAATTATCACCTGTGTGGTTAAAATCATGTGACCTCCACACAGAAGATCAAAACTGTTTTTAATTCCATTTTTTTTTTTATTTTACAGCTTTTTTTTTACAGCTTCTCCAATTTCGTTGTACGCCACTGTATAATGACAATAAAGGGCATTCTGATTCTGATTCTTTTTTTAAACCGGCGGTCGACAGTAGCAGCCGGTTCACCGGACTGGTTATTAGTGACGGTCCAGGCGGCGGCCCAGCGAGCGCCTCGATACAGATACATAATAATCTGACTGCAGCAGCTTCTAAAAATATCTGGGCCGTGCAGCAGCAGAGTAAACTTTCACGTCTGCTTAGTTCCACTGCCTGAGTCTATTTTGGAGAGCTCTTCAGGCTTAACGGGCAGCTCTGAAACTGCTCTACAACAACAGCGTTACGGGTCTTCCTCTCTTTAACGTGTCACCGGCGCCGCTCTGCCCCCGGGCGTCCAGAACCCGACCAGGAATCACGTGACCCTGGACCGACGCCGCCGCGAGCGTCCTGCGCATCTGTGGATTCAGGTCCGTTCCAGAGGAGGTGAAGCCCCACACCTGGACACCGAATCACACGGGTGTCCGGATGAATCCGGCGCAGGCTGCAGGTCGAGCGGAAGCAAAACAAGCTCAAGTGTGCAGAGCAAACAGAAAGGAACGGGGTCAAAATGAACACAATCAATTAACGAATCCTTAACGAGAACCATTCAGGTCGTAAAGCCAGCGATGTTGGCTAAATCCTGCAGGCTCAGGACTGTTATCTTTGGGCAGCAGGCTGTTCCAACTGTTGACCTGCTGGCGCTCAGACAATGTGGACAAGAATTCAAAGTATTTCACTTCTGACAACAAGGGAGCCCTGAACGATTCTGTCGAAAGGTCATAACGCCGTTTACCGTACGCTGACAAGAAAACATCACGGCACAGATCTTCTGCTAAACCAAGTCTGAGATTAACTTGTAAAAAAAATAAATAAAACCATAACAACAAAGTTTTAAAATATACAGAAAAAATAGAAAATGAATGGGTGTTTCTAAAACATCAGAAACCACTGGCAACATCTGGCGTCTGGATCACCCGACCTAGTGGACCGCCACCCCGCGCCGCCGCCCGGCGCCGGCAGCACCACCGCCGCCACACACTTGACACTAACGGACACCCAGCCCAGAAGCCCAAAGGTCAACTCGGGCGTGATGTCATTCCCAGTTCCACTTTCCAAGGTAAATGGAATGCACCACTGGACAACATCGGGCCGGAATATCCGATAATAAAGTCAGATTTTAAATTAACATCACTGACAAACGCTAGAAGAGCCAGAGGTAGTCCATCATCGTCATCGTCACCTCGGGTAACACCAAGTTAACTTCATCAACTCAAGATGTCGTGTTATGCCTAGTTCCGACTTCCAAGGTAAATGGAATGCTCCTTTGGACAACATCGGGCCGGAATATCCGATAATAAAGTCAGATTTTAAATTAGTATCACTGAAAACGATAGAAGAGCCAGAGGCAGTCCATCATCGTCATTGTCACCTCGGGTTAACACCAAGTTAACTTCATCAACTCAAGATGTCGTGTTATGCCTAGTTCCGACTTCCAAGGTAAATGGAATGCACCACTGGACGACATCGGGCCGGAATATCCGATAATAAAGTCAGATTTTGAATTAACATCACTGACAAACGATAGAAGAGCCAGAGGTAGTCCATCATCATCACATTGGTTAACACCAAGTTAACGCCGTCAACTCAAGATGCCAAGTCACGCCTAGTTCCGACTTCCAAGGTAAATGGAATGCACCACTGGACGACATCGGGCCGGAATATCCGATAATAAAGTCAGATTTTAAATTAGCATCACTGACAAACGCTAGAAGAGCCAGAGGTAGTCCATCATCGTCATCGTCACCTCGGGTAACACCGAGTTAACTTCATCAACTCAAGATGTCACGTCACGCCTAGTTCCGACTTCCAAGGTAAATGGAATGCTCCTTTGGACAACATCAGGCCGGAATATCCGATAATAAAGTCAGATTTTAAATTAGTATCACTGACAAACGCTAGAAGAGCCAGAGGTAGTCCATCATCGTCATTGTCACCTCGGGTTAACACCAAGTTAACTCCGTCAACTCAAGATGTCGCGTCATGCCTAGTTCCGACTTCCAAGGTAAATGGAATGCACCAGTGGACAACATCGGGCCGGAATATCCGATAATAAAGTCAGATTTTAAATTAGTATCACTGGCAAACGCTAGAAGAGCCAGATGTAGTCCATCATCGTCATCGTCACCTCGGGTAACACCAAGTTAACTCCGTCAACTCAAGATGCCGCGTCACGCCTAGTTCCGACTTCCAAGGTAAATGGAATGCACCACTGGACGACATCGGGCTGGAATATCCAATAATAAAGTCAGATTTTAAATTAACATCACTGACAAAAGATAGAAGAGCCAGAGGTAGTCCATCATCGTCATCTTCACCTCGGGTAACACCGAGTTAACGCCGTCAACTCAAGATGCCACGTCACGCCTAGTTCCAACTTCCAAGGTAAATGGAATGCTGCTTTGGACAACATCGGGCCGGAATATCCGATAATAAAGTCAGATTTTGAATTAGTATCACTGACAAACGCTAGAAGAGCCAGAGGTAGTCCATCATCGTCATCTTCACCTCGGGTTAACACCAAGTTAACTCTGTCAACTCAAGATGCCACGTCACGCCTAGTTCCGACTTCCAAGGTAAATGGAATGCACCACTGGACAACATCGGGCCAGAATATCCGATAATAAAGTCAGATTTTGAATTAGTATCACTGACAAACGATAGAAGAGCCAGAGGTAGTCCATCATTGTCATCGTCACCTCGGTTAACACCAAGTTAACTCCGTCAACTCAAGATGCCACGTCACACCTAGTTCCGACTTCCAAGGTAAATGGAATGCTCCTTTGGACAACATCGGGCCGGAATATCCGATAATAAAGTCAGATTTTGAATTAATGTCACCGACAAATGATAGAAAGAGACAGAGGTAGTCCATCATCGTCATTGTCACCTCGGGTTAACACCAAGTTAACTCCATCAACTCAAAATGCCGCGTCATGCCTAGTTCCGACTTCCAAGGTAAATGGAATGCTGCTTTGGACAACATCGGGCCAGAATATCCGATAATAAAGTCAGATTTTAAATTAGTATCACTGACAAATGATAGAAGAGCCAGAGGTAGTCCATCATCGTCATTGTCACCTCGGGTTAACACCAAGTTAACGCCATCAACTCAAGATGTCGCGTCATGCCTAGTTCCGACTTCCAAGGTAAATGGAATACACCAGTTGACAACATCGGGCCGGAATATCTGATAATAAAGTCAGATTTTAAATTAGTATCACTGACAAACGATAGAAGAGCCAGAGGTAGTCCATCATCGTCATCGTCACCTCAGTTAACACCAAGTTAATGCCGTCAACTCAAGATGCCACGTCACGCCTAGTTCCGACTTCCAAGGTAAATGGAATGCTCCTTTGGACAACATCGGGCCGGAATATCCGATAATAAAGTCAGATTTTAAATTAACATCACTGACAAACGCTAGAAGAGCCAGAGGTAGTCCATCATCGTCATCTTCACCTCGGGTTAACACCGAGTTAACGCCGTCAACTCAAGATGCCACGTCACGCCTAGTTCCGACTTCCAAGGTAAATGGAATGCACCACTGGACGACATCGGGCCGGAATATCCAATAATAAAGTCAGATTTTAAATTAGTATCACTGACAAACGATAGAAGAGCCAGAGGTAGTCCATCATCGTCATCGTCACCTCGGGTAACACCGAGTTAATGCCGTCAACTCAAGATGCCACGTCACGCCTAGTTCCGACTTCCAAGGTAAATGGAATGCACCACTGAAGGACATCGGGCCGGAATATCCGATAATAAAGTCAGATTTTGAATTAGTATCACTGACAAACGCTAGAAGAGCCAGAGGTAGTCCATCATCGCCATCGTCACATTGGTTAACACCAAGTTAACTTCATCAACTCAAGATGTCGTGTTATGCCTAGTTCCGACTTCCAAGGTAAATGGAATGCTCCTTTGGACAACATCGGGCCGGAATATCCGATAATAAAGTCAGATTTTAAATTAGTATCACTGAAAACGATAGAAGAGCCAGAGGTAGTCCATCATCGTCATCGTCATCTCGGGTAACACCAAGTTAACTTCATCAACTGAAGATGTCGTGTTATGCCTAGTTCCGACTTCCAAGGTAAATGGAATGCACCACTGGACAACATCTGGCCGGAATATCCGATAATAAAGTCAGATTTTAAATTAGTATCACTGAAAATGATAGAAGAGCCAGAGGTAGTCCATCATTGTCATCTTCACCTCGGGTAACACCGAGTTAACGCCGTCAACTCAAGATGCCACGTCACGCCTAGTTCCGACTTCCAAGGTAAATGGAATGCACCAGTGGACAACATCGGGCCGGAATATCCGATAATAAAGTCAGATTTTAAATTAGTATCACTGACAAACGATAGAAGAGCCAGAGGTAGTCCATCATCGTCATCGTCACCTCGGGTAACACCGAGTTAATGCCGTCAACTCAAGATGCCACGTCACGCCTAGTTCCGACTTCCAAGGTAAATGGAATGCACCACTGAAGGACATCGGGCCGGAATATCCGATAATAAAGTCAGATTTTATTATCACTGACAAACGCTAGAAGAGCCAGAGGTAGTCCATCATCGCCATCGTCACATTGGTTAACACCGAGTTAACGCCATCAACTCAAGATGCCACGTCACGCCTAGTTCCGACTTCCAAGGTAAATGGAATGCACCACTGGACGACATCGGGGCGGAATATCCGATAATAAAGTCAGATTTTAAATTAACATCACTGACAAACGCTAGAAGAGCCAGAGGTAGTCCATCATCGTCATCGTCACATTGGTTAACACCGAGTTAACTCCGTCAACTCAAGATGCCACGTCACGCCTAGTTCCGACTTCCAAGGTAAATGGAATGCACCACTGGACGACATCGGGCCGGAATATCCGATAATAAAGTCAGATTTTAAATTAACATCACTGACAAACGCTAGAAGAGCCAGAGGTAGTCCATCATCGTCATCGTCACCTCGGGTTAACACCGAGTTAACTCCCTCAACTCAAGATGCCACGTCACGTCTAGTTCCGACTTCCAAGGTAAATGGAATGCACCACTGGACGACATCGGGCCGGAATATCCGATAATAAAGTCAGATTTTAAATTAACATCACTGACAAACGATAGAAGAGCCAGAGGTAGTCCATCATCGTCATCGTCACCTCGGGTTAACACCAAGTTAACGCCGTCAACTCAAGATGCCACGTCACGCCTAGTTCCGACTTTTAAAGTAAATGGAATGCACCACTGGACGACATCGGGCCGGAACATTGTCAGGCCCAATGTCCAATATTAATATCAGATCGTGAATCAGGACCGCTAACAAGAGCTCCAACAGTTTGGAACGGTTTACAAGCGTCCACGGTTTTCACGACTTTGGGACCGGTCAAGTGGGACATCCCAGTTCCGAGTTAATCAGATCAATCAATCTTTATTGATCCCCCAAAGGGGAAATTCAATCTTCAAGTACACCAGACGCTGCAGTCCGGTGTACTTGAGGAGCTGCCGGCGTCCAGCGCTCCTTCTTCATGTCCCGGTCCGGTGGTCCGAGTCTTAACTTACATGGAATAGCTGTAAATCGGATATTAGTATCGAGTCGTGCGAAAGCTTCAGGGGAACCCTAACGTGAACATAAACTGAGCCGTGAGCTAAAAACCCCAACAAACCCCGAGTCACACTGGGTTTTCTTTAAACCCAGCAACGACCGGGCTGCACCGTTTCTGCCAGACGATGGCGGATTTTTCCGTTAATCCGGTCCCGGTGAAGCCGCAGAGGTGTTTCTGCAGCGCTGACACCTCAGGGTGATGAGCATCAGCACAGCTGTAACCAGGAGACGGTGGGCGGGTGGGGGTGCATTTCTGGAAGATTCTGCAGGAATCGTACCAGTGGACCCCGTTTCAGTCCTATATTGTGTGTGTGTGCAGGGGGGGGGTTCCAGTTTTCTCTTTTCATTTATTTATTTTACTCTTCTAAGGTGGATGGCTCCCCGGCAGACGCGGCGGCGGGGACTGTAACGTTTAAGGTGAGTCTTCCGGGAGTAATTCCGTGAAACGTGCCTTTTTTATTTTTTTTTTTTTTAAGAAAAAAAAAACGACTCAGAACCGCGTGAGGACGCGTGAGAGTCGGTGGACTTGTCATCCACTAGCCGACGCGGCTAAGCTAGCGGCTAACTCGGCTCTCAGTCATCGACGTCTGACAGTAATTAACCCAATTAACCCGGTCAGCTGCTGCTGTGCGGAGACTCCACTGTCCCGCCGTCCTCATTAAACAGTCGGGCACTAAAACAAACAGGAGCCACGTTGCTGTTTTGCTTGTTTTGTTTTTCTTTCAGAAGCTGGCTAGCCGTTAGCTGTCGGCCACCAGCTAACGGCTAGCGGTGCTAACGCGAGCGCGGCGCTTGAAAATCGCAGCCGGTAACCGTCTCCGTGACCGATCAGGGGGCAGTCGGTGCAGCGGGGCACCGATGAAACCGCCGACACGACCGGGGCGGACGTTAAAACACGGATCACTTAGTGGGGATTTTGAGTTGTCACCGACACTCGGTGCAGGGGCGAACGCTTGGTTTCTGGGGACGACGGACCGCCGGTGGGCCCCCCTTAACGGTTCTGCCAATCTCTGAAAGGACAAGAGCTCCTTCATTTAAAAAAAAAGAAAAAAAGAATATATATATATATATATATATATATATATATATATATATATATATATATATATATTTTTTTTTCTTTTTCATTTATTATTTTATTTATTTTTATTTATTTATTAAATAATTCAAAGAATCTAGCACAATAAAAAAAAAATATATTTTTTGTTTTCATTTATTATTTTATTTATTTTATTTATTTATTAAATAATTCAAAGAATCTAGTACAATAGAAAAAAATATATACATATATATATTTTTTCATTTATTATTTTATTTTATTTTTATTTATTTATTAAATAATTCAAAGAATCTAGCACAATAAAAAAGATATATATATTTTTTTGTTTTTTCATTTATTATTTTATTTATTTTTTATTTATTTATTAAATAATTCAAAGAATCTAGCACAATAGAAAAAATATATTTTTTTGTTTTTCATTTATTATTTTATTTATTTTTATTTATTTATTTATTAAAGAATTCAAAGAATCTAGTACAATAGAAAATATATATACATATATATATTTTTTCATTTATTATTTTATTTATTTTTATTTATTTATTAAATAATTCAAAGAATCTAGCACAATAAAAAAGAATATATATATTTTTTTGTTTTTCATTTATTATTTTATTATTTTTATTTATTTATTAAATAATTCAAAGACTCTAGTTTAATAAAAAAAAAAATATATTTTTTTGTTTTTCATGTATTATTTTATTTATTTTTATTTATTTATAAAGAATTCAAAGAATCTAGTACAATATTTCTAAAGACAAAGATGCATTATAAATAGCCAGGGGTTAAATCTGTGTGTACATATATTAAGAAACAAAACAAAACAAACAAACAAACAAAAAAAAGTCCTTGCAAAGAATAAAGTGTAGTAAAAAATTACAAGAACATTTGAACTTTAGAGTCCAACGTTTTTATTGCTTTCTTGGTACTAAGTTTTTTTTTTCTTCTTTTCTTTTTGGTGCGCTCGGGATAATTGTCCCATCGCACGACCCAGTTTCTTCTTTTTCTTAAACAACAAAAATACTTTTAAAATAAGATTTAATTCCTTCTTGAAACGTGAAGAAAGATGGAGAAGTTTTAATCACCTTACATTTGTGTGTGTGGAATTTTCCCACTAGAATTATAAAGTTGCTAAAGAGAAGAATTGATCCCTCAGTTTCTCCTCATAAACACTGAAGCCAAACAGAACATTTTTTATGGATAACGCAAAAAAATATCATGGATATTATCCAAAACAAATGGACAAATACTGTGCAGTGAGCCTCTGGTGTGTTCACAGGTCCAAGAGTGTCACAGTGTATGTGACATCAAAGCCTTTCCTGAATTTAACTAGAAAACATCTAACGGGACGAATAATCTAAAGTGAAATCTCTTTAACTTTGTTGACGTATTGGTCAGGCAGAGTTCAAGTGTTTTATTCCATCCTGGTAAAACATGTGGCTTTGAGACAGTCGTTTAAAATAAACTGTCTGTAACGAGGAGACATAAGACGTGTTTGACATATTTAAATCTGAATCAAGCGGTAAAAACAAGAGGAAAACTGTTTCAGAGACGACCGGAGCTGCTGGCGGTCCGAACGGTTGTTGTGTGACGTCGTCAGCTAATTTACATAATTTCTAACGTACAGAGACCAAAAGAAAAATAACCCTAAATATGTTTAGAAGGACAAAGAAAAAAAAAAAGGAAATGAATAATGTTAATATGCATTCATCAGTATCAGAATAACGCTAATCTCTCTCTGCTGCACACCCTCCAGCCCTCCAGGTGGCACTAACGCACCTGAAGTTCGTTTGCATGGGCAGTGGCTGGCTGTCAATCAAAGTGGCATCTGGCCCTCTGATTGGTTGATTTAGACGGGGGTTGGGTCTAGATTGGTTTTCTGCAGCTCTTCTTCTGCGGTTTACGCTCGGCTGACCCTTGACCCTTATCAGGTGAAGGCGTGGACGCTCTGGCCCACGTCTCTGCCAGGGATCCTCGGGTCCGAATTTCGTTAAAACGCCACTCCGGCGGTACGACGCGGAAATGAAACTTCAGCGGGACTCGAGAAACGATCACGAAGCGCCAGAAACGCTTTACAGGAAGTTTAATGAGACACTGCTCCTTTGGGTCGGTGAGTTCGGCGTAACTGGATCCCTGCACGGTGCCGTTGTGCTCCGGGGTGAACGATAGCTATCGGGCCGATAACAGGAAATGATGACGTCATCCCGATAAGTCCGATATCACGACAAATAGCTCCGATAACATTTATATTTCTGTCAACACAGCAGTGTCTCGCTCCCTCTGAGCCTTGAATGACCAGCAGTGAATGTTGTGTTCAAGTGACGTCGGCATAATCAGAAAAACGATTACTCAATCAGGAAAATCAAGAATACCCCCTCATGCCAGAAAACAACTCGTTAACTCGGTCATAATTTTAGTAGTTGCTGACTTTAATTGATATTCGCAGTATTTTCCCACATGTTACACATAAAAAAAGAAAAAAAATAGAAAAGGCTGAAAGAACGACTAGCAAACGAGGGAACGTGGGAATTTACGTTACACCTTGAAAGCAGCCTGCAGCACAGCGCTGATCACAACAAACATGGCGGCGTGGAACTTGGTTAAAGTTTCAGAAGAAGATAGTTTGGTGGTTATTTGTGACGAATCCTCCGAGTGAATTCTACGAGGAGGGAAGCACAAGCTTTAATACGTAAAACCTGATCAGCCACCTACAACATAACATTTTGAAATTGCGCTTACGTGAGCTAACGGAAGCTAATGCTAACGTTAGCTCACAAGCAGAAGCTTTAATAGGTAAAACCTGATCAGCCGCCTACAACATAACAATCGCTTCCGTGGAGTTTTGAAATCGCGCTAACGTGAGCTAATGGAAGCTAATGCTAACGTTAGCTCACAAGCAGAAGCTTTAATACGTAAAACCTGATCAGCCGCCTACAACATAACAATCGCTTCCATGGAGTTTTGAAATCGCGCTAACGTGAGCTAATGGAAGCTAATGCTAACGTTAGCTCACAAACAGAAGCTTTAATACGTAAAACCTGATCAGCCACCTACAACATAACAATCACTTCCATGGAGTTTCGAAATCACGCTAACGTGAGCTAACGGAAGCTAATGCTAACGTGTGCTAGCCAGCAGCAGTCTCTCCTCTCCCTCATTCCTCTCATCTAAAGCTTCCATGAGATTAAAAAATAAAAACTACTGAACCTCATTTACTTTAATTAAAGGTATTAATTTAAATGGAACCACAAGTCAAAAATTATTCCTTTAAATCCTCTTCTTCTTCATGGATTCGTCATAAACTGTCTCAGGATAAAAACCCAGCTCTGCCCCCCCCCCCCCCCCCAGCTGACAGTCGTGACTGCGCCTGAACCGTTTTCCTCCCGTGATTCGGCGCAGCCACGCCGCTCTTAATTCTGCTTCTCAGCTCTGAAAACCAGCCGCAGAAGTTGCAGCGGAGCATAAATCAGGTTTATAAGCGGCCCCGACTTCGTTAAGTCTGAGCTGCTCCGACGTCACGGTTCAGCTTTACGAGCTTTACAACTTAATAAACAACCCTGAACTCCCAGAAACCCCGAGCGCTGTCCTCATACTCCCTCGTTCCCCGCAGACTTTCCTTTTTTATTTTATTTCCTCTCAGCCGCTCTTGTAACACTAATTATACGCTGCCTTATTGACGAACCCCGTCTTCTGAGCCTTTTTTTACGCGTAAAAGCACAATAAAAGCGGTCCGATCGTGGTGGGTCTCCGTATTAAGCTAACACGACCTCACGCGAACCTTTTCTTCGCTCGTCTAACAAAATTGAAGCTAACAGGGAAGGACGGCGTGCGGGCGACGCCACGTACCGCCAGAGAAGTGACCCGGTGACCCGCCACGACCTCCTGGTTGTCTGACAACGACCTTTTTTTTGCTTTTTTTTTTTTAATTTTTATTTAAAGTATACAAAATACAAAAACATGCAAATTATAATCAGCCATTCCAGTTCAGGTAAAATCATGAGGTCCTTAGCAAATTATCTATATAACAATATATAGAATGCATATAATAAAGATGAAAAAGGGAAGGAAAGAAATAAAAATAAAAATAAAAAAATAAATTACTAAATAAATGAAGAAAATAATGCTGATGCCGTCTGATCAAGGTTATTATAGTTTTGAAATTTTCTTTAGTTTTTATTTTTATTTAGTTGTCCAGTTTGCTTTTTTATTTCAGTTTAGTTTTAGTTAGTTCAACAAGTGATTTAGTAGTTTTAGTTTAGTTTTTATTTTGAGGAATTGACTAGTTTCAGTTTAGTTTTTATTTAGTTTTAGTCTTAGTTTTAGTTTTTCAGGTATTAAGAGAAAGCCTTGACTTGTAGAAGCTGGAAAGGATGAAAGAATGTATGACACCAAATATGATTTATCATCAAGTCCTTTTAATTTCTTTCTATAACCAACACCTGCAGGTAAATCAAAAATAAAACTTAAAAAAGGGTCTGTATTCCAGAATGAAGTTGTGGAAAAAACCTTAATACACAAAAAACAGTTATGAACCTCCAAAAACAAGGCAAAATGTTACTTTAAAAAAAAAAAAAAAAACGTTGACATGTGACACTCCTATAACTGAAAAGGGCTGAAAAATGCTTCATATCTGCCGGAGTAAAAGATTGTAAATATGAAAATAAAATAGATGTTTTTTGCACTACTCATCAAAGATTTCTGAATGTAAATCTATTAAACTTTTGTTTGAACTTTTATTTAACAATGGAACAACATGGAATTGTTTTAACTGAAATGAAATTCACCATTAGGATATCTCTACGAAAATGGCGTTTTCGACCTGCAGCTTTAGCCATTTCTAGCAAATCATGAAATGCCCGCTAACTACCTTCTTCTTGCAGTATGCAGCAGATTATATCCGCTATGCTGCCCCCTCTGGAGGGAGGGTAGCATAGCGGCTGCTGCAGGACAGGCAGTAATCTCTATGGCAGTAATCGAGGGAGAAAACGAAGCTGAATTTATCTACAATTCAGTTTAGTTTTAGTTAGTTTTACTTCATTGTAGTTTTTATTTAGTTTTCGTTTTTTTTTTAATTGGAGTTTTTATTTTTTATTTCAGTTAACTGAAATATTTTTTCATTGCTAGTTTTAGTTTTAGTCTTAGTTTTCGTTAACTATAATAACCCTGCGTCTGATGCGTTTTATTTCAGATCGATGACGGCGGCGGACTGACCCCGCCTCCTCGCTGCAGCCATGTCAAGTAAGGAGCGGTTTAGAGGTAGTTGGGGTTCATATCTGTCACGTAGACGCTGTCAAAGGTCTGAACTGCTTTTGTGTCGCCACAGAGAGACCGTCCTACGCCCCCCCACCCCCTCCCCCGCCCCACCGCCCGTGAGTGTTTCTGGTTTTTAAGCGTCACATGTCGAGCTCGTGACGCTGTTTTTTTCTGTGACGTTGATGTTTTATAGTCATTTTAAAAAGCTCCAGCATGGATTTGTGTTCCTCTCATCTGTGTTTTCCGTCTCGTTTGTTCCCGTCAGCAAATGGCCAACACCCCCGGGTTTGTGGGGTACAACCCCTACAGCCACCTGGCCTACAACAACTACCGGCTGGGAGGGAGCCAGAGCAGCAACAGTCGGGTAACGGTACGAGCGCTAGCGTTCACGACACCACCTCACCAGCTAATGGTTAGGGTTAGGGTTGCCATGGCGCCGCACACTCGCCGGTTGGCACGGCTGCGGCTGCTGAGCGGTGATTCAGTCGCTGCAGGCGAGCTGTGGTCGGCTGACTCTGATAATGGCTTCATGTTTCGCAGCGGGAAAAATCTCAGCCTCAGCGAGATTCTGGAGCTTTTCTGGTTTTTCCCTCCATCGGTTGCTGCTCCTCTGTTCTCTGCAGGGTTCAAACTGTCAGTAATTACAGTCACGTGCACACGCTTGGAGCTTTTAATCCTGTGTTTTAGCATGAAGAGATTTAAAAAAATAATTATTTTAAATATACCGCTATTTTATTTTATATTTAAAATATGTAGGAATTATATTTATGAATATTCTTAAAAAAAGTTAATATTTTTATATATTTTATTTATATATATTAATTATATATATTCATTATATTATATATTTATTTTTATGTATTTATAATACATTATAAATACATAAATAAAAACAAACAAACATACAGTCATGGAAAAAAATTATAAGACCACTCTTGTTTTCTTCAGTTTCTTGTTCATTTTAATGCCTGGTACAACTAAAGGTACATTTGTTTGGACAAACATAACGATACTCACAAAGATTGCTCATAAGAGTTTTATTTAAGAGCTGATATCTTACCATTTTCCATGGTTTTCTTGATTATAACCTAAATCACTTAAGTTTTTACATCAATAGCTATGGCGTTGTACTGCCAAAAACACTGCTTTTATGCATTCAGTGTTTTCTTTTCTGTCTGTTTTAGTCACATGATGACGTTTAGTGGTACCAGGTATTAAAATGAACAAGAAAGTGAAGAAAAAATGGTCTAATAATTTTTTCCATGACTGTATATTAGGGTTGCACGATAACTATCGGGCCAATAACAGGAAATTATAACATCATCCCGATAACATTTATATTTCTGTCAACACAGCAGTGTCTCGCTCCCTCTGAGCCTTGAATGACCAGCAGTGAATGTTATGTTCAAGTGACGTCGGCATAATCAGAAAAACGATTACTCAATCAGGAAAATCAAGAATACCCCCTCATGCCAGAAAAAAACTCGTTAACTCGGTCATAATTTTAGTAGCTGCGGACTTTAATTGATATTCGCAGTATTTTCCCACATGTTACACGTAAAAAAAGAAAAAAAATAGAAAAGGCTGAAAGAACGACTAGCAAACAAGGAAACGTGGGAATTTACGTTCCACCTTGAATGCAGCCTGCAGCACAGCGCTGATCACAACAAACATGGCGGCGTGGAACTACGTTAAAGTTTCAGAAGAAGATAGTTTGGTGGTTATTTTGTGACAAATCCTCTGAGTGAATTCTACGAGGAGGGAAGCACAAGCTTTAATACGTAAAACCTGATCAGCCACCTACAACATAACAATCACTTCCATGGAGTTTTGAAATCATGCTAACGTGAGCTAACGGAAGCTAATGCTAACGTTCACAAGCCAGCAGCAGTCTCCCCTCTCCCTCATTCCTCTCATCTAAAGCTTCCATGAGATTAAAAAATAAAAACTACTGAACCTCATTTACTTTAAATAAAGGTATTAATTTAAATGGAACCACAAGTCAAAATCCTTTAAATGTTAATCTTTTTCAGTTAGTAATTCTGATGCATGTATTTCCATCAGTTCAAGGAGCCTTTATTTTTATATCAGTCAGTAATGAACCTTATTTAAGTTAATGTGAGATATCAACTAGGTTTGTTTGATAGCTTTATGAAAATGTTTGAGAGGCTTGATAATAGTTTTACATTGGAAAAAATAAATATCTGTTCATTTAAAGAGTCCAAACAATTTTTAATTTTGTTCATAGTTTTGATCTAATGATCTTAGGTATATGTGTGTGTTATCGGTTATCGGTATCGGCCTTTAAGAGCTGAAAGTTATCGGTATCGGTTTTAGAAAATCGGTATTGTTGTGCACTATAAAAATGTTTGGTATGTCGTGATATATATCATTATTGTGATATAAAATAGTCCGTATCGTGATATGTGATTTTTTTCCATATCGTCCAGCACTACATCAGATAAACAGCTACATCTGTGTGTGTTCTTAAACTCATGTTTCAAACACGAGTCTTGAGCGTATCTGAATAATGTGAAGGCAACAGTCCAGATCAGCGGTAACGTTGTTCAGCGTTTTACAGAGATGCCGATTTTCCGCAGATCCGCAGATTTCCGAGTTTTTTTCCATCCTGGGGGTCATTTTTGAGATGCGTGTAAGTCTGGTTTAATATTTTCAGGGGGGGGGGCTACCCTCCACGAACCTCTGACTCGACCGAAAGAGAGATAATCCGATGGTCGGACCCAGCAGAGACTGTGGTCGGTGGTCGGCGTGACATGAATTCTCGATTGTGATTGGTTGATTGAGACCAGGGCGTGATCTCTGAGCCGTTGGTCCGGCTGACGTTGACATAGCGTCGGGGAATCCAACGAAATCCGGGTCATCGGCAGCCATCAGAGCCGAATCAATGGTCAAAGTAAAGCCCGAAGCACATATTCTCTGATATTATTTCTCCCTTTCTTGTCTGGATGGATGAAAACACTAGAATTTCGATGTGAAATGAGGTGATTCCCTGCGACCGGTGATTCCCCGTGCCCCGCGGTTGTTGAAAGTATCTCTCCGTGTTCTTTTTATCTGGTGCCTAATGGCAAGACTAGAAACAAAGGTCAATCCAAGAGTTTAATACAATCATGAATACAAAGAATTATTATGCCATGCAGAATATTTTAATCGGCCGATGGTACACTTCTTGACACCACGAGGAGATGCCAGGATTCTGTCCCTCCTTTAAGGATCCAGAGGAGGCGGGGCCTGTTGTCCGGGGTTTTATGGCTCTTTGTCCAGATGGTCACAGTCGCAAAGTCTGAGTTAATCAACAAACTGTTTTTCCGGGGGTCGCAAACTGTTGATGGGGGTCAGGAGGATGTTACAGTAATTAAGTCGTAAACCTGAGCTGAGCAACCCACAGCATTCCTTCATGCCAAGTTTCAATTATAACAAGTTAAAATCTACATGGTTAATTCTAAATCCTAACATTGTCAAATGCTGAAAAAATGAGTAATTGTGTCGCCAGATCTATCAAATGGCCGATTTCAGGTCAATTTCCATCAAATTGTTGCGATGAAAGAACTACCTGCAGTAATAATGAATCTATGACTTATACCAGCGGTTCCCAAACCTTTAATCCTGCGAACCACCTGAGAAACTGTTCAGCACCATGATGACCAACTTTAAAATATATACCTTCTCAACTAGCTTTAAACTCACAGGAGAGTTGTTTATTTATTTTATTATTCAAAATCTGATTAAAAGGATTAAAAGCCTCAGCGAGATGAAGAAACACCGACACATTTCATTTAATTTAATTTTCATTTCATTTCATTTCACTTGACCGTAAATGAAGTCACCTGTTGATGGAAAAATCACCTGCAGTGATGGAAAGATCACCTGTGATGGAAAGATTAACTGTAGTGATGGAAAGATTACCTGTAGTGATGGAAAGATCACTTGTTGATGGAAAGATCACCTACAGTGATGGAAAGATCACCTGTTGATGGAAAGATCACCTACAGTGATGGAAAGATCACCTGTTGATGGAAAGATCACCTGCACCGATGGAAAATCACCTGCAGTGATGGAAAGATCACCTGTTGATGGAAAGATCACCTGTTGAAGGAAGATCATCTGTTGAAGGAAAGATCACCTGTTGAAGGAAAGATCACCTGTTGATGGGAAAAATCACCTGTAGCGATGGAAAGATCACCTGTTGATGGAAAGATCACCTACAGTGATGGAAAGATCACCTGTTGATGGAAAGATCACCTGCAGTGATGGAAAGATCACCTGTTGATGGAAAGATCACCTGCAGTGATGGAAAGATCTCAGTGACCTGCAGTGATGGAAAGATCACCTGTTGATGGAAAGATCACCTGCAGTGATGGAAAGATCACCTGCACCGATGGAAAATCACCTGCAGTGATGGAAAGATCACCTGTTGATGGAAAGATCACCTGTTGATGGAAAGATCTCCTGTTGGTGGAAAGATCACCTGCAGTGATGGAAAGATCACCTGTTGATGGAAAGATCACCTGTTGGTGGAAAGATCACCTGCAGTGATGGAAAGATCACCTGTAGTGATGGAAAGATCACCTGTTGATGGAAAGATCACCTGTTGGTGGAAAGATCACCTGCAGTGATGGAAAGATCACCTGTTGATGGAAAGATTACCTGTAGTGATGGAAAGATCTCCTGTTGGTGGAAAGATCACCTGCACCGATGGAAAATCACCTGCAGTGATGGAAAGATCTCCTGTTGGTGGAAAGATCACCTGCAGTGATGGAAAGATCACCTGTTGATGGAAAGATCACCTGTTGGTGGAAAGATCACCTGCAGTGATGGAAAGATCACCTATTGATGGAAAGATTACCTGTAGTGATGGAAAGATCACCTGCAGTGATGGAAAGATCACCTGTAGTGATGGAAAGATCACCTGTAGTGATGGAAAGATCACCTGCAGTGATGGAAAGATCTCCTGTTGATGGAAAGATCACCTGTTGATGGAAAGATCACCTGTTGATGGAAAGATTACCTGTAGTGATGGAAAGATTACCTGTAGTGATGGAAAGATCACCTGCAGTGAT
Source organism: Hirundichthys speculiger (assembly GCA_018398805.1). Taxonomy (NCBI): domain Eukaryota; kingdom Metazoa; phylum Chordata; class Actinopteri; order Beloniformes; family Exocoetidae; genus Hirundichthys; species Hirundichthys speculiger. The sequence continues at coordinate 10,505 of JAGFBZ010001996.1, read as the reverse complement.
GGAAAGATCACCTGTTGGTGGAAAGATCACCTGTTGACGGAAATATCACCCGTTGATGGATAGATCACCTGTAGTGGTGGAAAGATCACCTGTTGGTGGAAAGATCACCTGTTGATGGAAAGATCACCTGTAGTGATGGAAAGATCACCTGCAGTGTTGGAAAGATCACCTGTAGTGATGGAAAGATCACCTGTAGTGATGGAAAGATCACCTGTTGGTGGAAAGATCACCTGTTGGTGGAAACATCACCTGTTGATGGAAAGATCACCTGCAGTGATGGAAAGATCTCCTGTTGGTGGAAAGATCACCTGCAGTGATGGAAAGATCACCTGTTGATGGAAAGATCACCTGTTGGTGGAAAGATCACCTGCAGTGATGGAAAGATCACCTATTGATGGAAAGATTACCTGTAGTGATGGAAAGATCACCTGCAGTGATGGAAAGATCACCTGTAGTGATGGAAAGATCACCTGTAGTGATGGAAAGATCACCTGCAGTGATGGAAAGATCTCCTGTTGATGGAAAGATCACCTGTTGATGGAAAGATCACCTGTTGATGGAAAGATTACCTGTAGTGATGGAAAGATTACCTGTAGTGATGGAAAGATCACCTGCAGTGATGGAAAGATCACCTGTTGGTGGAAAGATCACCTGTTGACGGAAATATCACCCGTTGATGGATAGATCACCTGTAGTGGTGGAAAGATCACCTGTTGGTGGAAAGATCACCTGTTGATGGAAAGATCACCTGTAGTGATGGAAAGATCACCTGCAGTGTTGGAAAGATCACCTGTAGTGATGGAAAGATCACCTGTTGGTGGAAAGATCACCTGCAGTGGTGGAAACATCACCTGTTGATGGAAAGATCACCTGTAGTGATGGAAAGATCACCTGTTCAGACGATTTTAGAAGATGATGAGGTCAACTCAAATGCAGCTGCGCCTCCGTGTGACTCTTTTTCTCTCTTTCCCAGAATTCCTCTGGAATAAACATCCCCAAACCGCCCAAGCCCCCCGACAAGCCGCTGATGCCGTACATGAGATACAGTCGAAAGGTACGTACGCTGCGCCGACCCGCCGCCTTTTGCACCATTTGCTCTGCTGAGAGACAGGAGTGCTTTTGATTCTGGAACGTTCCGTAGCTCAGAGTCGGCTGCACGTCGCGTTTCAGCTAGCGGCGGCGCGCTCGGCCAGGTAGGTACGAAGCCAGAACCTAGCGGGAGATGCAGCTTAAAGCACACGGCCTCCTCTGGTTTGTGACCTCTCTGCTAAGAGATAACCACGCCCCTCCCAACCCAGCCCCACCCCACACCCATGTCTGGTTCTCATCACCAGGTTTGGGATCAAGTAAAAGCCTCCAATCCCGATCTGAAGCTTTGGGAAATTGGGAAGATAATCGGTGGCATGTGGAGGGACCTCACTGATGAGGAGAAACAGGATTATTTGAATGACTACGAAGCAGAGAAGGTTGGTTGTTTTACAGGCCTGGGGGGGGGGGTGTTTTTCAGATGGGGAGGGGTCCCTCCCGTCCTCACTCCTTCCCGTCCAACGGTCCTCATCACGTTGCTGTGTGTGCCGTTTCCCCGTCATCGCTGTCGTCTTCTCCGCCGTAGATTGAGTACAATGAGAGCATGAAGGCGTACCACAACTCGCCGGCCTACCTGGCCTACGTCAACGCCAAGAGCCGCGCCGAGGCCGCCCTGGAGGAGGAGAGCCGCCAGAGGCAGTCCCGACTGGACAAGGGCGAGCCGTACATCAGCATCCAGCCGGCCGAGGACCCAGACGGTAAGACCCCCCGCTTCTTCCGGATATTTAACTCAGCTATTCCCAAACTTCTGAACACCAAGGCCCAATTTGAAAAGTGAAAAATCTCCGCGGCCCACCGAAACCTTTAATCACAACTGTGATCAATATACAAGACTAGAAGCTACGTTCCAATATTAATGTAAGCAGGGCATAAAATCGCGACCAACTGGTCGCCATATGAGACCCAAATTTAACGATTTCGACCGTTTTTTTCTGCCTTGTCGCCAGTGGCGAGGGACACAAAATCCACCTTCAACTTAGGAATTTTTTTTTTTTTTTTTTATGATTTCTGCACATTTGTCATGTGTCACCAAGGTAAACATATCTAAATAACTTAGAAACAAAGTTTATAATTAGATATATATCATATATCAGAAAGTGGCCCTGTTTGGGTGCACGTCGTTTGCCGGAAGTCATAACTACACATGCGCCTAACCAGCGATGGACAGGTGGACTTTTGCATTCGTCGGTCTTCAGTTTTGTCCATCACTGAATCTACTCCACAGTAAAATGGATCCTTTTGGTAAATAACCTCATAAAAATACACAACAGAATAGTTAACAGTAGAACCGCCAAGATTCCAGACTTCATTTTCAGCCCATCGCTGCAACAGCATCAGTGATGCGAACATGTCATTTATAATAGTTGTAACGTGGCTCATTCCTGAATATTTCTGAAATAATAATGATGGACACTTGTCAAAATAAGTGTTTAAAATGTATATTTTTGCGAGCTTTTTTCTACGTGGTAGAACGCTGCGCGCTCTCTCTCTCTCTCTCTCTCTCTCTCAGCCACACAAATAAATACATCGGTACGTTCATCAACAAACTGTAGGAGCTGTATGTTAATGCAAACATGACAACAACAGCAATCGAATGACAGACTATTGACAATACAAAACAACAGACTTCAGATGTCAATCACAGATATTTTAATAATTTTGGAAAAACGGATTAACGCTGCATGCTCCCCCTCACACACACATGACTCCATTCCCAGCCCTCCTCTCCACCGGCGCGGCTCCGCCCCCGTACAGGTACAGGTGTGCTGTATCACCTGGTCCATCAAGTACATGAACGCATTCATAGGGTCGTCAATGTTGCGGCGCGCGTATGCAGTTGGACCACCTCTCTCCACCGGGACATTTTTGGACTGGACTCTCCCGGTACGCAGTCCCAGCTTTATGGGTCCAAACGGTTCCGTCCTTGGCCGCCTCATGTAGCTGACATACAGGTTGAGCTCTGATCAATGTAAATATTTATGATTAGATCAGTCAGAGTCGTAGCCTCACTAAAATACCAAATGATTAGAACCAGAGGAAATAAAACGCTTGACTTCTGAAGTTACCTGTCAGAGTATTTCCGCGAGCCTCCACTGTGTCTGAGGACTGAATGTATGTGGCGGTGACCCCTCACTTATAGAAGCCTTTTTCATAAATTCACCTCCTCATCCTCAGTTGATGTCGTATCACCTGGTAAAAATGACGGGTCATTGGCCCCCCCCCCCCCCCCCCCCCCCCCCCACCGATTCCTCCTCACCCACATCTACCGTTATTGTTATCTTTCTGACTCCTTCACTCAAATCCTGGAAACAACAGCCAGACTGTTATTTTTGTTGGATTCATGTCTTAAATTTTGCTGTTTGCTTGAAAGATTTAGTGATGACAATAACTGTCAAAGTCCGATAACGCCACAAAGTTTGAGCTTTGCCAAGCAACGGGCAGTGGGGCGTGGAGGGGCGTGGCGCAAAAAAATGACAGCTGTATACAGCGTTTATATGAGGGGGTGAAAATGACCCCCTCTGTGGTTCCAGGTATAAATGGTCATATTCATTTTATCACTCACTCACCAGAATTCACTGAATGATTAATAAATCCATTTTAGAAAAAGTCATGAACTTACAGATGTAGGGGTTTTATTTTAACAGAAATACAAACATGTGAAAATGCTTGGAGGTAAAAATGACCTACTTGGCGCTTCTGGTGTTAACAAAAAAGAAATAATATTAGTTTTCATAGTAAGCATCATGGAAACAGAATAAAATGCGCTTTCATGCTTGTAAATACTTCTGAAATGTAGTGATAGTAAACGATAATAGGAGTTTTTCATAAATTACAATGCTGCTGGTGCCATATTAACCCCTGACGTATGGGGCGACGAAAAACACTGGCAACCAAAACTGCTAGCTGGCTACCAACTTCAGAAACCTGGTAGCCAGGGGCGACTTGGTAAAAATTCTAATTTTATGCCCTGATGTAAGGGGTCAACAAATAAGGTGACACTTGTCATATTAAGTTAAGATGACGGTTTGTTTTGTTACTTCTTAATGTTTTTAAATCATGTCATTAATATTTTACAGTAATTAAAAACATATTTTAAAAAATGATCTAGGGTTTAAAACACATTTGTTTAATTTTAATGACCTCTCACGGCCCATCTGCAGTACCGCGATGGCCCACCAGGGAGAATTAAAGTATTTTCCTTAGAGTTTACATGGAAATATCCATCCATCCATCCATTAGCTCCCGCTTGGTCCGGAGTCGGGTCGCGGGGGCAGCAGCTTCATCAGAGAGGTCCAGACCTCCCTCCCCTTGGTTGCCTCCACCAGCTCCTCTGGGAGAATCCCGAGGCGCTCCCAGGCCAGCTGAGAGATATAATCTCTCCAGCGGGTCCTGGGTCTTCCCCGTGGTCTTCTCCCAGTTGGACATGCCCGAAACACCTCTCCAGGGAGGCGTCCGGGTAGGCATCCTAACCAGATGCCCGAACCACCTCAACTGGCTCCTCTCGATGTGAAGGAGCAGCGGCTCTACTCTGAGTCTCTCCTGAATGACCGAACTTCTCACCCTATCTCTAAGGGAGAGTCCAGCCACCCTGCGGAGGAAACTCATTTCCGCCGCTTGTATCTGCGATCTCATTCTTTCGGTCACTACCCACAGTTCATGACCATAGGTGAGGGTTGGAACAAAGATCGACCGGTAAACAGAGAGCCTTGCCTTTTGGCTCAGCTTCTCTCCTCACCACAACGGATCTTACCACAACGGACCGGTACAGAGTCACCACCACAGCAGACGCCGCACCAATCCGTCTGTCGATCTCCCGCTCCTTTCTCCCATCACTCGTGAACAAGACCCCGAGATACTTAAACTCCTCCACTTGAGACAGAACCTCACTCCCGACCCGGAGGAGGCATTCTACCCTTTTCAGACTGAGGACCATGGTCTCAGATTTGGAGGTGCTGATTCTCATCCCTGCCGCTTCACACTCGGCTGTGAACCGCTCCAGTGAGAGCTGCAGATCCCCACTCGATGGCGCCAACAGGACCACGTCATCTGCAAACAGCAGAGACGAGATCCCGACACCACCGAACCGGAACCCTTCCGCTCCATGGCTGCGCCTAGAAATTCTGTCCATAAACGTTATGAACAGAATCGGTGACAAAGGGCAGCCCTGGCAGAGTCCAACTCCCACTGAAAACGAATCCGACTTACAACCGCCAATGCGGACCGAGCTCCCACTCCATCTGTACAGGGACTGGACGGCCCGTAACAACGGGCCCAGCACCCCATACTCCTGGAGTACCCCCCACAGGACCCCATACTCCTGGAGTACTCCCACAGGACCCCATACTCCTGGAGGTATCCCACAGGACCCCCATACTCCTGGATACCCCACAGCACCCCATTCCTGGAGTACCCCCACAGGACCCCATACCCTGGAGTACCCATACTCCTGGAGTACCCCCACAGGACCCCCCGAGGGACACGGTCAAATGCCTTATCCAAGTCCACAAAACACATGTGGACTGGTTGGGCAAATTCCCATGATCCCTCCAGGACCCTGGTGAGGGTATAGAGCTGGTCCAGTGTTCCACGACCAGGACGGAACCCACATTGTTCCTCCTGGATCCGGGATTCGACAATCGATCGAACTCTCTTCTCCAGCACCCCTGCATAGACCTGACCAGGGAGGCTGAGGAGTGTGATTCCCCTGTAATTGGAACACACCCTCCGGTCCCCCTTCTTAAAAAGGGGAACCACCACCCCGGTCTGCCAATCCAGAGGTACTGCCCCCGATTTCCATGTGATGTTGCAGAGACGTGTCAACCAAGACAATCCTACAACATCCAGAGCCTTCAGGAAATCAGGGCGTATCTCGTCCACCCCCGGAGCCCGGCCACTGTGCAGCTTCTTAACTACCTCAGCGACCTCAGCTCCAGTAATGGACAAGTCCACCCCCAAGTCCACAGGCTCAGCATCCTCCACAGAAGACGTGTTGGTGGGATTGAGAAGGTCCTCGAAGTATTCCTTCCACCGCCGAACGACATCTCCAGTCGAGGTCAGCAGCACCCCCCCCCAGAAGCACTGCTTTCCCCGCCTGAGCCGTCTGACGGTTTGCCAGAATCTCCGTGGAGCCGATCGAAAGTCTTTTTCCATGGCCTCACCGAACTCCTCCCACACCCGAGTTTTCACCTCAGAGACCACCGAAGCCGCCGCCCGCTTGGCCCGCCGATACCTGTCTGCTGATTCTGGAGTCCCACAGGCTAACCAAGCCCGGTAGGACTCCTTCTTCAGTCTGACGGCCTCTCTCACCCGAGGTGTCCACCACCGAGTTCGAGGATTGCCGCCACGACAGGCACCGACGACCTTACGGCCACAGCTCCGGTCAGCCGCTTCAGCAATGGAGGCGGGGAACATGGCCCATTCAGACTCAATGTCCCCCGCCTCCCTCTGGATGTGGTTGAAGCTCTGTCGGAGGAGTGAGTTGTAGATCTTTCTGACAGGTTCCTCTGCCAGACGTTCCCAGCAGACCCTCACTACACGTTTGGGCCTGCCAGGTCTGACCGGCATTCTCCCCCGCCATCTGATCCAACCCACCACCAGGTGGTGATCAGTTGATCCAACTCACCACCAGGTAGTGATCAGTTGATCCAACCCACCACCAGGTAGTGATCAGTTGACAGCTCAGCTCCTCTCTTTACCCGAGTGTCCAAAACATACGGCCGAACATCAGATGATACGACTATAAAGTCGATCATCGATCTGCGACCAAGAGTGTCCTGATGTCACCTGCATTTATAGACACTCTTATGCTTGAACATGGTGTTCGTTATGGACAAACTGTGACGAGCACAGAAGTCCAACAACAAGACACCACTCTGGTTCAGATCAGAGAGGTCGTTCCTCCCAATCACGCCCCTCCAGGTGCCACTGTCGTCGCCAACGTGAGCGTTGAAGTCCCCCAGCAGAATAAAGGAGTCCCCATTAGGGGCGCTTTCCAGCACCCCCGCCAAGGACCCCAAGAAGGCTGGGTACTCTGAACTAGGGATGCGCGCGATCAGTCGTCTAAACGATTAAACGTCCGCTCACTTACTAGTCAGCACCAGAAATATTAGTCGTTTAAACCAATTTGTGTTTTATTCTTGTACAAGGCTGCTTAACTGTCATACAGCCGCCCGCCACTAGTCGGAGCTACAGAGCCGTCAGACAGCAGCCCCCCTTCCCCGCGGAAATGCTCGAGTAGACTGGAGTTTTAAAACGGCACGGTGGTTTGGCGGTTTGGCGGTACTTTAATCTAGAAAATGAAAACAAGGTAGTATGTAGACTGTGTCAGAAACAACTGGTATACAATCACTCGACTGGAGCAATGAGCAACCACATTAGACTCAAGCATTTGGATGTTAATCTGCATGAGACGACGGCTGCTGATGCTAGCGGTGCTGATGCTAGCGGTGCTAGCCACACTCAGGCCGATTTGACATTGTTCACCCGGAGACGTGTTCTCCCGTCCGGTCTGAGAGGATAACGCAGCTCATCACGATAATGACTTCGCAAGATATGCTTCCACTTAACTTTGTGGAAGGTAAAGGTTTCAGGAAGCTAATGGAATATGTTGAGCCCGAATACACCGTACCGGGACGCAAACTGATAATTTCCAGGCTGGAGCGCGTCTTTTTTTTAGACTAGTCGACTAGTCTTAATTAAAATTTTCGTTTAGTCGACAGGGAAATTTAAAATTAATCCAGTTCCTAACCCTAACCCTTATTAAATAAATCGTCTCTGCTCTTGACCACCGTTTACTGCGTGCTGCCATCTTGAAACTTTGTTTTGAAAATAAGCCCAGCGAAGAATATAAGCGTCATGGCGACAGACGGGCAAGAGAACTAGCATGCGCAGAAAGACGGGAATTAATTTAAAGTGGAATGAGTGTTTACATGACCGCGGAATTAATCTATTTGGATTTAAAATCAGAATAAACCAGACACTTACTTCGGAATTAAGTTTAATTCGGAATTGACATTTTCATTCGGAATTAGGTGTTTACATGGTAATTTTTTAATCATTTTAAATCAGTGCGTTTACATGGGAAGTTTAATTCCTCTTTAATTCAGAATTAAAGTTAAATCTGAATAAAAGTTACCATGTAAACACTTAATTCCATATGAAAATGTAAATTTAAAACTTAATTCCGAAGTAGGTGGCTGGTTTATTCTGATTTTAATTCCGAAATAAATAATTCAGCGGTCATTCCTCTTTAAATTAATTCCCGTCTTTCTGCGCATGCTAGTTCTCTTGCCCGTCTGTCGCGATGACGCTTATATTCCGCGCTGGGCTTGTTTTCAAAACAAAGTTTCAAGATGGAGGCACGCAGTTAAACGGTGTTCAGAGCAGAAGAGAGACGATTTATTTAATAATATAATAATAATATATAATATATAATAATAATATAGCTTGGAGGAACTGGAAATAATTAAAAGAACAGATGGCAGGAAACATAAAAATTGTGAGCTTTTCAAAGCGGCCAGGTTAAATGAAGGAGGTTTCACAGATAGAGACGCCACCCAGGTCAAAAATAAGTGAAATGTTGTTGCTAACCAGTTAGCTAAGTTTGTTTTCTTCCGGTAGATGTAAAGACGTCCGCCCCCCCCCCCATCCAATCAAACCCTTCCCAACCCCCAGACCTAAAGCGGAGTTGGATAAAGCCGAACTAACGTGTTTTCCATGTAAACCTCAATTCAGAATTACTATTTCCATGTAAACTCGAAGGAAAATTGTTTAATTCGGAATTATTTAATTCCGAATTAAAAAACATCATGTAACCGCGGCCAATGTGATTTAATTTTAATCCTGAATTAAAGAGGAATTAAACTTCCCATATAAACGCACTGATTTAAAATGATTAAAAAATTACCACGTAAACACCTAATTCCGAATGAAAATGTCCATTTCGAATTAAACTTAATTCCAAAGTAAGTGTCTGGTTTATTCTGATTTTAAATCCAAATAGATTAATTCCGCGGTCATGTAAACACTCATTCCACTTTAAATTAATTCCCGTCTTCCTGCGCATGCTAGTTCTCTTGCCCGTCTGTAGCGATGACGCTTATATTCCGCGCTGGGCTTGTTTTCAAAGTTGGATAAAGCCGAACTAACGTGTTTTCCATGTAAACCTCAATTCGTAATTACTATTTCCATGTAAACTTGAAAGAAAATAGTTTAATTCGGAATTATTTAATTTCGGAATTATTAATTCCGAATTAAAAAACATCATGTAACCGCGGCCAATGTGATTTAATTTTAATCCTGAATTAAAGATGAATTAAACTTCCCATTTATACACACTGAATATGCGCTTTAAAGCGAAGTAAACTTATTTTAAGTCTTAAAATTTTGATTTAAAATTTAAGCTAATACTGTAGAAGCTCTCGAGGGCCAATGAAATGACGTGGCGGGCCACATTTGGCCCGCGGGCCTCGTGTTTGACACACGTGCTCTAGGTATTCCCGGCCTCGGGTTTTTAGACGTAATTATGGAATTGACATTCCTCTTCTGTGTTGTTTTAAAGCGTGACGCACGCCCGCGCTCTGCCAGGAGGAGACGTTTGAGTTCCACCCACCTCGAGGAAATGATGCTTGTCTGAGGTCTGGCCGGGTTTCAGCGCGACTTAACGATGCTACAGATAAACTGTTCAGAAACGCCCCGGGCCTTGGAAAACAGAGAAAAGAGCCGTTAAAGCTGGCATCCCAGAGGGTCCCGGTCTGAACGGAGCTGCACGTATGGCAGCCATTAAAGGAGACTGAACCCTGCGGGGAGTCGGATTGTGTTTTATTAATAAAGTCTTAAAGAAACTCTGCTCTGAAGCTGCTGCAGGTCAGAACAGCCTGTTTTAATCCTCCAGGACTGAGAGCTGCAGACGTTTGTGTTGGGTGTGATTCTGCTGAAACATCTGAGGCATCCAGGTGGTTCTGAGGGTCACACTAACCCTGGAGGAGAACAGGAGGAGCACAGGAGGAGCACAGGAGGAGAATAGGAGGAGGACAGGAGGAGGACAGGAGGAGGACAGGAGGAGGACAGGAGGAGAACAGGAGGAGCACAGGAGGAGAATAGGAGGAGCACAGGAGGAGCACAGGAGGAGCACAGGAGGAGAATAGGAGGAGAACAGGAGGAGACAGGAGGACAGGAGGAGGACAGGAGGAGGACAGGAGAACAGGAGGAGAACAGGAGGAGGACAGGAGGAGAACAGGAGGAGAACAGGAGGAGGACAGGAGGAGAACAGGAGGAGAACAGGAGGAGAACAGGAGGAGAATAGGAGGAGGGACAGGAGGAGAAGAGGAGGAGAATAGGAGGAATAGGAGGAGGACAGGAGGAGAACAGGAGGAGAAAAAGAGGAGAACAGGAGGAGAACAGGAGGAGGACAGGAGGAG
>JAGFBZ010001995.1:0-58831 GCA_018398805.1 Hirundichthys speculiger | reverse complement strand
AGATGAAATGTGCAGCAGGGGGCAGAAGTTTCATGAGCAATGCACTGGAGATGAGAAGTCTGTGTGAAGAAGTGAGACCTAGAAATGTGAGGAAGGGAAGGACTATGAAAACAGTCCACTTCTATACTACAACAGTACTAAACAACCATGTGCTTATATTTCTGTTCAGTGCAGACAGTTTTAGGTGGACTCAAGTACCCAACTCTGCACCTCTCTCTTCAGAGGATTCTCTTCTGAGGTCAGTTTTATGCTGCCCACTTCTGAGGTCAAGCAAATGCAGGACGATGTAATGATCCACATTTTAGAGATAATCTGTTAGGTTTGTTAAGCTGAGGGACTTGAAAAAACATCATCATTGTAATTGTGTGTTATCATGTAGATGAAGACTATGCTGGTGCATTGTGCCTTCATAGCCACGAGGGGGCGCCCAAGATGGAAGTATAACCAGTGTGCAGAAATTAAAGAACCAGTAATCTGAGTTTATCAAGTATCCACTTCTGTATTTTCTGTTCTGTTGGTTTGGATTTTAAGTAACTGTTGTTCAGTTTTCTCTCACATATTTCCATCATTATAAATTCAGAATTTCTGGGATTTTCTTGCAAATTTGTGATTTTATAGGAAATTTGTTCTCTTTTTTTTTTTTTTTTTTGGTAGATTTGACATATCTATCTGCTTTGAAAAAATTGAAAGCATAAAATGAAAGCCTATTAAAACAGTTAGTCCTTACAACTCTGTAACTTCATGTAACTGGTGTCACTGGAGATCTTATTGTCTGCATTTGTCAAATCATGTCAGTGATGACAAAACTACGTATTCATGGCTTCATCAAGTGCAATTTTCAATAAAAGGATTGTGCAACAAGTAACAGCATTGCTGCACACCCTGAACTCTCTCTCTCTCTCTCTCTCTCTCTCACACACACACACACATACGCACACACACACAGTCTTAGATGTTGTTGATTGACATTTCAATGTAATTTCCAAAGCTAGAGGTTGATTTCTCCTTTTCTGAGTTAAAACACATGAAAGCTGTTCATCTGTTATCTGTTGCAGATAGTTTGAGGTCTATTATTAGATGGTCAGAAGTCTAAACTTTAATTTGGGACCAAAATGATGTAAAATGAAGCAATTTTGAGTGAGAAAACAGTATATATTTCAGTACTTAGATATGTGTTTGACGCAGAGGTCATGACTTCTCCTCTTGTGTCTATTGACATCTTCTGTGACATTCAGTGATTGACATGTTTGGACTTTTGGAAAGGTTGCAGTGACCGGATGAAGATGCTTTTCATCTCGATCCCTTCATACAAACAGTCCTGCTTATATACTTTCTGTACACTTAGAATGTTAAAATGGCTTCAGTTTTTCTGTAGGGACTGTATCCACACGATCATTTAAGTGGATCAGTGATTTTTTTATTCTGGTCAAAGCCTGAAAATATTTGTCTTTAATAGAGATCAGTTGGCCTAAAGTGTTAACATTAATTACCATTTTGCTGCAAACACAATCCAGTTTTGGTCATTAATGGTCACACTTTTTCCCCATCTAATAACGGTTTAATCTAAATGATGTTTTAAACTGAAACACTGTTTAAAAGGAAATTTGCATGTTAAGGAAAGGTAGTCTTAGATCAAAATACTAGAGTGTTTAAATACAAAAGCTCCCTTTTTTGAATATGCCATCTGGTCTCTGCTGATAAGAGCCAGTTTTAACATTCATGATGTTGAGGTGTTAAGTTCTGATTAAGCTTAGCGACTTGACCAACGCCTGTTGAAAGTCTGTGTCATGTCTCTCTCAGCTCCCTGAGTCTATTTGTGTCACATTCATTCTCACGTCTCATTTCATCGTGCTGCTCTCATTTCAGGTTGCTTCACTTCATCCCTCGTATGATCTCCTCCCCATCCCTGATGTGCTCCAGTTGTGCCTAACTGTCTCCACTCTGTATTTAAGCACATCTCTTCCACATCATCTGTGTTTTGACCTTGTGGTTCCAGCCTTGTATTTTCATATTGAAGTCTGTGTAAGACCTTGTGGTATATAGAGACTCGTAAGGAGGAACCAGGAGATTAAGCAAAAAATGTATTTATTCCAGCAAAAAAGGCAGAAAAATCCACACTTAACTTAAACTCCAGTACCAAGGTGACAGGACAACGAGGCAGCAGCTCGGGAGGGAGAAGGGCTGAGACAAGCGGGGCGGTGAACACTTGTAAAATACATCAGAGTGATAATGTCATCATCATCAACTCTATCATTAGACCTCTGCAACAGCTGCAAATTCCAGCAACTTAATGTGAATGATCTTTTTGTCTTTTTTTTTTTCTTCAAATCATGTCAGGCATGGATTAGAAGGCCCTTTGTTTTTACAAAACTAAAGACGATGCACGCAGGAGCTGCACAGCAGCAGCATCTGGACAGAACTGTCAGCACCATGCAGCAACAACTCACATGTCATGCTCCTTATGTTTCACACCTTACATGTTTTACACCTTAGATGTTTCACACCTTAGATTCATGCAGCCTATTCGGACATCTAAGGTGTGAAACATCAACCCTGGTGAGAAAACACTGTTCTGCTGGCAGCTATACTTGACCTCCAGTGCCATTAAGATTAATGTTTTTTAAATAACTTCCTCATTCTGAAGTCGGGTCTTAAAGCCGTTGTACTAGAACGTAACCTCACTTCTGTGGGAGCTGACATTTCTGCACACTTCCTGACAATGTAAGTGATTATATTTTCAGCATCTTACCACTGACATTTGACAATTTAAAAAAAGGATAGTTTTAAATATCATTTTACAAAGCAAAACCTAAAACAATTAATTTTAAGAAATGCACTCACATTAAAAAGCTATTAGTTTTAAAAGGGAGAAATGGCAAAACCCTACGATGTGACCTCTGAACCCTCAGACTGCACTGCAACAAACATCAGTTATTCACCATCAGCTGATATGACCATGTAGGAGCCTAAGTTCATTTTTGGGTTAGTTTATATGTGGATAGCAATTTAAGTTCATATTGTGAGCAGTAATTTATATTATTTGTATTATATTTATGTATACTGAGATAAACAGGATTGTTTACGGATTGAAATATTTTTGGGGATTAAAATGCTCATCTGTAATGTTTTAAAATGTGAGTGAGTGTACTGAGGCTCTCTAACAAATGTACATATTCAATTGGTTGTTAATACTCAGGGATGGGTGGGTGGGTGGGGTGTGTTTTGCCTTTTTTATGTCAGAAAATTAGTCGGGCAAAATGGAGTGGAGCCACAGTTTGTTTGACCTCTCTTTCTCTGTCTCTCACTCTTGGACCCATTTTAATTGCCCCTTTTTTATTTTCTTGAGGAAACCTTTGTACCGTGTTTTTTTTGTTGTTGTTGTTGTTGGAAGTAAAAAGTTAAACTGAGTTTGGATGATGTGGATTACAAGAGGGAACAGTGGAGCGTCAAGCTAAGGCTTCATTACTTTGGCACCTATAGACCATTTGACCAAAGGATAACTTTGGATAAACATTTGGTAAACACTACAATATGGAACTACATTCACAAATGTCACATAAGGTTTTATTTGACAAAAAAATAAGTCTTATGTTAAATTTGCTTAACCAGGCTCTGCGATGGTATACAGATGTATCAGTGTAACAGATGTAACCAATGTCATTTAAATGCAGGGCTTAAAGTAAAAAAACATCCTGAGCCTGAACTTTTTTCCGCTGGTGCAGTGGATCCAACGCATACACATTATAGGCAATTTGGCAAACAATATTTTGGCATTGTGCTTGGTAATGTACAAGATGACCTTCAATTTAAACTTTAGAAAAACTTTAGATTAAACTTTAAACTGAACTTTATAAAGTAAAGGTTATTGGATTATAAATGAAAACATGTGAAACTGAGTCAAGCCAATTCATCTGATTCCTTTAACAACCATTTAATTCAATAAAGGGCAATTTGTACAAAAAAAACCAAACATATAAATTGCAACTTTTCCATCGTTTTGGGTTAAAACAATGGCAAATTAAGTTATAGGAAATACATTCCATTTAGTCTTGACTTGTCTCCTCTTTAACATATTTGCAGAAGCAGTTATTATGATATCAGATGTTATTACCCTGGATGCGTCATTAAAAAAGTGAACCATTACATTCAGTATTTTTTCCATGTTTCAGTGGTTGTTTCATCCACATTCAGAGAAAACATCCATCCATCCTTGGAGCTGATCAGACAGACGTTTCTAGAACTTTGGAGCTGTCATGTGTTCATATAACTGGTCTGCTGAGTGGAAACGGACAGTTTTGTAAAGCGTTTTTATTAACGGCTATTTTTTTTTTTTTGTTAAACACAGATATACGAGCGGTTAAGCGATCGTAAATGATAAATCGTGTTCCGCAAAAAGCGAGCACACACATATTTTCAAGTCACAAACAGATCAGCCATCGCGGCCGCTACGTCCGCGGTGGCTGTTGCTCCCGGTTAATAGCTTGTGTGTCGGAGCGCGCGGACTGCTGCTTTATGGCCGGCATCTCCTTTGTGACATTGAAGAGCTTTTTTTGCCGCTAGTTGCATAGACTAGCTTCTTGGAGCGCAACACAAAAAAACAGGTACCAGGCTCCATGAGCTTCTGGCACCCAACCGGCTAACCGTCTCCACCCTTGTCCTCTATCCTGCCCAGAGACATTTGAATGTTGCCTCCATTCAAACAACCACCGGCTCACCTCGGATGCTGCGTTCTTGAACTCAGAGATAACGTGTTTGTGTATGTGTTATTACCCCTGAATCATAGTCAAACGCCGGAGATCCGGCACAGTGCCGGAATACTTTAAGCCCTGTAAATGCCATCAGAGAGCAAAAAAACCTAAAACTAAAAGAGTTTTGACTTCCTCAGATCAAGATGCAGAAAATGAAACATATTTGAAGTTGTAGATGGATAAAAATGGGAGCGTTTGACAGTTCTACCCTGATCAGGGTTTGTGTCAGTGGCTCGTTGATATTTATTTCTTCCAATGTCACATTTAATTTTAGCATTTCAAGGTTCAAAATTTTATTTGCCATTTGTACAACACATGTGGATGTGGGAACTACGTTGCATAATGCCCATGGAGTCAAAAACAGAAAAGATAACATTAGAAAAATTGACAAAAATCAACCGATATTTAAAGGCATTAGTCCAATAAAAATAGCAATGGTCCAAGATCTAGTTACAGGTGCAAGTTAAACAAATTAAATGTAGCAAACCTGTAAACTGTTTCATTTCTACACAACAGATTCTCTAAAAATAACTTTCCCGACAAACAGCGATGGCTGGAGCTCTGACCTTCCTTCTCATTGGCTGTCTGGTGCAGGGTGAGTTTCTGTCCTTAAATATTTGATATGTAAAAAGATTATTAAAAGATAAATATACGCCATTGTCGATTTAAACCATTTCTAAAAGTCTCCAAGACTGAAAGAGGTAGAAAACTTGGTAGAATTCCTTCGTTTGTACTAACTGTGAAATCATGTTTACAGTTATAATTTCAAAGAAATGTAGCAGGAATATTACAGTGGCTATGCTCATGTCAAGAACTGCATAATTTTCTTCTTAAAACATTGGTGTTTATTTGTTTTCAGGTGCCCTTTGTGAACAGTTTAAGGTCACCCTACCACAGACTGTAAACGTCACGGCTGGATCCATGTTGACCGTCAGCTGCTCCTTTGACATAGAGAGCAAATATCAAAATGACTTAAATTCTGATTGCAAATCAATATGGAAAAGAAAAGATGAGGTGCCTAATACCAGTGATTCAAAGCTAACAAAAAATGTGAAAATGACAGGAGACTTAACAAAGAAAAACTGCACCACAACCTTCCAGAACTTGTGTCCTGATCAGTCCAACACATATTACCTCAGACTGGACTGTCAAAACGACCTGAAATACACATATACAGAAGCACCTCTGAATATTGTAGTCAAAGGTAAGTTTTTATGTCCATTTATATACAAATTTTTAGACATTTTTAATAATGAATATTTAATATTTATATCATTTTATAAATGATATATCAGAGAAGAAAATGTCTCTTCCTTCCAGATAAACTGACTCTGAAACCGTCCAGGCTAAAGTGAAGGAGGGAACCTCAGTGAGTCTGAGCTGCTCTGCTCCAGCTGTCTGTCTGTCTCATCCTCCAACTCTGACATGGACCTCCAGCCTGGATGACAGTCAGAGGACACTGAAGAAGAATCAGGTCACAACTGAAGTAGTGACCTCTGTTCTGAACTTCACTGCTTCTCACCTCCATCAAGGACAGAACTTCTCCTGCTCAGCTGTCTACAGGAAACCAGATGGAGGAACTGAGACTGTTACCAAGAGTTTAACAGCTGTTATTACATGTAAGTTTTATTTGTCCTCTGAGTTTTTTAAATCATAAATGAATTAGTTCATTGACTCAGTTTTGCTCTTTCAAGTTTAAATTGGAGTAACAAAAAAAAAAAATTACCAATCCAACAGCTCAGTGCAAATGTTGAAGACGTTACCAGTCAAAGACTGATCACATTTTTGGAACATATTGTCAAAAACTAATTTATATTGCCACTGAAAATGTCATGAATGTTGAGGAATATATGAAGTTTCTAGTTAGCAGTGGACTGCTCGATTAAAAACTCAGTCAGGCTCTAAATGAGAAGACTTTGGCTCTTCACTGCTGCTGTCGTTACTGCAGTCAACGACTGACTTTGGCCCCATTAATGGAACAAATAAAATCACTAATTTTTGAGAATGGCTGACGTGGTCTCATATTGTGAGAATGGATGACATCCTGATATCATTGCTGTAGATCCTGGTGAGGTTAACCAGGGAGTTGATGTCAACCTCGTTCTTGGCGTACAGCTTGATGTCATCCATGTAGAGGAGGTGACTGATGGTCGCCCCATTTCCAAATGTGTACCCGTAGCCACTCTTGTTGATGATCTGACTGACGGGGTTCAGGCCTGAGCAGAACAGCGGGGGGGCAGGTCATCTCCTTGGTATATAACACATTTGATGCTCACTTGTGCCACTGGCTTTGGGTTGACCTCCAGAGTTGTCTTCCACAGCCCTCACTGAGTTCTGGATGAAGGCAGCCAGTGTCCTGTTGACTTTATACAGCTTCAAGCATTCCAGTATCAAGTATTTTGGCACTGAGTTGGTTGGCTTTCTTTCTTGTAATCAATCCAGGCAGTGCACGGGTTGGTGCTTCTGGAGCAACTACCCCGTCAACCAGTAGCTGATGCTTGGCCCCTCTGGTGTTACTGCCAATACCCATCTGTGCCCCACTAATGTATTGACCAAACTCACCTTAGCTGCTATGTGTATATGTGTATAAGTGTAGTATGTGTGTATACATATTATGTCAATGCAAACACTTATTTACTGGATAAAATACAAGTTCCATTTCAAATCAGTTTAATGAGCCACACATTTCACAAATTAACTACGAGTAATAATTTCATTTTGAAGCTGACTACTACTACTACTACTACTACTACTACTACGTTACTAAGCAGCGGCAGCTCAGTACAAACTCACATGATGAGACATAACAGTCTACATTTATTTTGCAATGGGACAACAGTGTCAAGCTGTTATCATGTTGTCTGAAAGGAAAGTTGTGAATGTAAAAAAAATAGAAATCCTTTCTTTGTAACCCATACCACTCGGGGTTCCTCCTAAGCTCTGCCAACAACACACACACACCAGTGCAGTAATATTTGAGTTTTTATTTTATGTATCGGGGTAGTGTGTTTTACAGCAAATGTCCTGCCATCCTCCGGGTCCAGGCACGCTTCCCCGAAACAGAAAAACAGATGATGACTGATGTGGAGAAGCTGCTTCCCTGCAGCAGAACATCAAACACAATCCACCAGTACAGATTTGAAAATGAATGGGTGCGTTTACATGGGAAGTTTAATTCCTCTTTAATTCAGAATTAAAGTTAAAGCCGAATAAAAGTTACCATGTAAACACTTAGTTCCACACTGTAAAATCCGATTAGTTAACCTTACTTGAAAAAAGCATGCAAACCGATTGCACTTAAAATAATAAGTACGGCAGAATTAGATATTCTGTGTTCTAGTAACTAATGCTTACAAAGTTAAACTCACTTATCTCCAAGTTACTGTAACTAAGACAGACCAGTAAAAACTACTTACAAATTTGCTTTATGTATACTATTGGTTAAGTTCAGACTATTTAGAAGTACCAGTTCAGAATACTAAATTGCATGATGTAAACTTTACTGTTGTGTGTTTCAAATAACACAATTCTGCAAGTCAGGCGAACTACAATAACATTTTCTGTAAATTGTATTTTTGAGTTTTTATATACTTAAAGAGCAGTCAGATTTACTTTATAAAAGCATGGAAACTGCACTAAAATCCCTTTTAATGCAACAGTAAATAAAGCCCTGGTTTTAGGGGCAAATAACATTCAATTTTAAAATATTTGGTAATCAATAATTAGACATGTAGAAATAGCTATATCTAAAACATCAAAAAAGCCTGCCAACTCACTATAATGGCTACATAAATGCAGTGGAGTACAAGTATAAAGTAAAAATATCACAATCACACTAAAGTTATAACAGGTTTATTTATGAAACCATCACATTTTTGAACCATTAGCTTTAAAACATTTTGATGCTACAGCAGCCTAGAATGTAGCCAATAAAAGCAAAAACAAACTTTACCCAAGCTTTAAAGAATTACCATATTTACTTTAGAAGACAATAGCCACTGACATCTCTTTCATAAACATAAGCAACTACCAAATAGTCATAACCATTACTCCATCAGTTAAATGTCTCTTTCTTGTCTTGATGCTATAACTGTAGCAAGTGCTTTTTGCCATAAACAACAATAAAAGCAAAAACAATTAAAAAAAAAACATTTCAAATACGTCAAATGTCTCTTTCTTGTCTTTATGCTATAACTGTAGCAAGTGCTTTTTGCCCTAAACACAACAATAAAAGCAAAAACAGAAAATAAAAAAAAAAAGATTTCAAATACTTCAAATGTCTCTTTCTTGTCTTTATGCTATAACTGTAGCAAGTGCTTTTTGCCATAAACAACAATAAAAGCAAAAACAGAATTAAAAAAAAATTTCAAATACGTGTCATAATGACTTACAACAGCAAAAGTTGGAAACCAGCACAAACTACTACTCTTCAATAATTGCACTAAATCAACAGGAGATTTTTTAGAGTCTGAAGTCTTGGGGGGAGTTTGTTCTCTCCCAGCCTAAGCATAACTCTCTGGATGAAATTTAAGGTGTTTCTCATGGCCCTTTGGGTATTCAAGGTGGAGAGCATAAGACAGACCAAACAACAGGCAAAGTGCTTGTGGTAGGTTTGTGATACTTTCCATCACAATACCTCCTTCCAGAATGATGGCAGTAGATAGTGGGTTTAAGTGGAGATGACTTGACGACACAGGTGCATCTTCTCCAATAACAGTCAGCACAGCAACCCAACAGTCACATGTGCCCAGGCCTCGTTATCGTCTGAAGCCTATATGACATAAAACCATTACAACAGTGAAATATTAGATATATATAGATATAATAATGTCCTGAATACACAGCCTTCAGATCTTGTTCGTTAATTTCACTGTTTCCTTTTGTTTAACAAATGTGTTATTTTTACGTTTCAGGTGTCACCTGCACCATCCTCAGAACCGTCATCAGACTATTGTGATTATCAGCTGTTTTTTTCTAGTGTGGCCAGACTGTTAGACCCGATAGATCCAATAGGCTGACCATGACAAAAAGAGACAGTGATATCAATCCAAAAAAAAAAACACTTTTACATAAATAAAATAAATAAATAACAGTTTCCTGCATCAATATACAGTAATGTTCAAAATAATAAAGTGTTTATAAAGTAGGTAAAGCTCAAAATCCTTATAATAGCTTTCATCCTCCAAATACATTGAGAACACTGCACATTCTATTCCAAATTAAACCATCTAATTTATTACTGTTTATTATACAGAAAGTGAAGAAAAGGGAATATTTGGCTATTATGCTAAAATAGCAGTGTGGAGCCCAATCAGAAATTGTGGATTCTGTGAAAAAAACAGGTGTCAAACAGATAACCTTTTTTTATGGATAAAGGCAGGAAATATTGTACACGCTGGATTTAGTACATTTCTCAGAAAATCTGAATAACATGGGTTATTACAGACATTGGTCATAAGAACAATATACTTTGATGAAAAAATTGATTGGAGAGGAGAAAACATCTAAAGAAGAAAATGGAACTAAAACCAGAAAGGTATGGAAGATAACAGAAAGCTACAATTGGAATGATGGAAGAAGATGAAATGACAGACTCAGCCAATGATCAACTCTAGGGTGATCAAAGAAGATCTAAAGTTACCTGTGAGTACTGGAATAATTAAAAGATCCCTATGTAAAGCCAAGATATCAGCAAGAAGTCCCATTGTTGGAAAAAAAAAAAACATGAACTGAAGAAAAGGAACACACTGACTGGACTAAAGAGAAATGGAGCAACATTTATGGACTGATGAAAGCTAGATTGTTCTCTATGGGTCTAGAGGCCACTGGCAGTTTGCCAGATGACCCCCGAACACTGAACCTCTTCAGGTGTGTTTTGATGTATTCAAACTGATCCATGACCAGCATGGTGGTGCAAGCATTATGATCTGGGGATGTTTCTATACTATGGTGTTGGGTCCACTTATCACATACTAGGATCATGGATCAGTTTGAATACATCAAAACACCTCAAGAGGTCATACTGTCTGATGCTGAAGAGGAAATGTCCTTGAAATGGATGTTACAACAAGACAATGACCCCAAACACACCAGTAAGCAGCAGCATCTTGCTTCCTGTCCAACAAGATTCACATTATGAAGTGACCAGACCAATCCTGGACCTGGATCCAATAGAAAACTGAGGGAAAACTGCAGAGGTATTGTAGAATGCAGTCTACTTGCCCTGGACTGGAATACCTGTTCACAGGTGCCAGAAGTTGGTCAACTCCATGGACACAGATGTGAAGCAGTTCTCAGAAACAGTGGCTCTACAACTAAATATTAGTTTAGATTCAGAAGATAATAAGAATGATTATCCTAAAGATAAATCTTTAGGCATTTCTCAGTTTATACAGTAAATGTTTGAATTTGTAAAGAAAAATGTAGACTGATATTTTTTGAGAAGACTTAATTCCTTTTTCTGCCGTGTGTGAAAAATAAAGAATAAACATTAAGAAATTTGATATTTTCGAAATAAAAGCTATAACAAGAATTTGAGGTTTACTCACTTCAAGCATTTTTTTTTTTACACACTCTGTTTTTAACCCAATTGTGTATGTGCCATGTATCATTTTTATGATACACACAACAGAAATGTACTGCCAATCTTCCAACCCTGTTAGCCAGCTGCATTCTTGCTGTAATAGACCCAAAATGCAAACTACCCAATGCACCACTGTGCTCTTTTCTAGTACTGAGCTCCCAGAGACATATTCCATATTCTTATTTTTCTGTAACTGTATGAGAACTTACAAAGGCAGTGTTGTAGAAATTGCTCGGATCATCACCAAGTAGTACTGGCAGGCCTCTGAGAACAAGGGTACGTAGGGCTGTGACATCTGGCTTCTAATGGAGAGAACAAGTTTAGTTTAGGATAACATTTAACATTACAATACCAACACAAAGTGTACATTAAATTAGTTTTGTCTAAATAGTTTTTGACAGTGAAAAGAAGCTATCTTCATATCTAGTACACATTTTATCATAAGCAAAAGTCTTAAACAGTACTGCTAGTTGCCAGTTCTTAAAATGCAGTATTTATCCTCATTCATGCTCAACAAAAAATTAAAATAAGAACCCTTTTGTACACTTACACCTGAATCAATGTTCTGCACAATTTCAGCTAATTTTTCTCCAACGTTTCCTTTCTTTGACTTGAAGATACTGACAAAGCGTGGTGTGAAGCGGTCCAATGCATCAAAAAAGTCATTTTCTAGATTTGTGGTGGCAATCCTGTTGAACTCTGCATATACCTGCAATGCACAGCAATAACACACAAAAACACATGACTAGAGTTGGATTTATTATGAGTGCAAACAAAAAAAGCATGTAAGTGTCAGGTCTTACTTGTCTTTCTGAAAAAAGGGCAGGCCACCGCTCCTTCAGGGTTTTCATTGGAGGTCCAGCCTCCACAATCTCTCGTCTCCGCAGTGGGAAGGTCTGATCCATCTTTGTAGCAATGACAGTTGCACTGGGGTTCCGTTTTTTCATTTCTTCAACCAGGAGCTTTCTTTCCATCTCTAGTCCATCTTCATTCTGCCCCTCAGGTAGGTCAGGCAAATAATTCACCTCATACCTTTTTGGTCTTTTGAGGCCTTTTGATGCCATTTGTGGGGCACATTTTATTCCTGTATTTATTGCAACCTCTGCACATCCTGCTTTTCGCAGCTTAGTCCGATAGTTTCCCATTTTGTAGATCAAGTTGTTTTTCCAGCCAGAATACCCATCTGGTGAACCTGGTTCCCTCAGACAGGGATGTTTTGTTATGAGTGCTAATGCCACTGACCGGAATCGTTCTTCATTTGAATAGGCATCAAATTTGTAGATCTCCTCAGCAAGTTTCTCCAAGATACCATGCTTCATGTCTCTTGGTACAGTCAGGTAAGTATGGTCTCGTAAGAAGAGAAGATTAGCCTGTCTCAGTCTGAATTCCACATCAACTGGGAAATTTGGAATGTCAAAATATTCCGGCCATCGCTCTTGTCTTTTTGAGGAGCTTGGTGATGACAGAATCTCTGTATCATCTGAGGAGACTTCAGATGGACTGGGAGTGGAAGTAGGCATCAGAGTCAGGGTCACCAATGGTATGACCTTGATGGTAACTTTTGTAGGTGGCAAATCTTGTACATCATCAAGGTTGCAGAGGGAATTATCAAAGTCTGGATCTTCATACATGAGAGAAAAGTCATCTTTAAGCTTACACTTTTCCTTAACGATCATCTTAAGTTCTTCAAGGGTCACTGGTTTCCCATCTAGTGAGACTTTATGTATATCCTGTTCATTTACGAAAATCCTTATTTTATAGCTTTCCATGGTCCTAGGGAGGACAGACATAACTTTAGTGCAAAATGCCATAATTTAGCATAATATATAACGCTTCAGTATCACATACACATTGCCCTTTATTTGATAGGAGGATAAGGGGAAAGGATCTTTTAGATCAGAGAACTGAGTGACTGTGAGGGACCCTGCTCCACTGAAACACAACTCATAAGCACGCAAGTGTTCAATAAACCATGAAGTCAAAAGCCTACAGACCAACAGGATTTCTGTGCCATTAACAACAATGTGAGCTATTTGCTGAAACTCTGGGAGTCCTGAACAAGTTCCAACTGAGATGATCATATCTGCACAGTATTTTACACCATCAACACAAGCAGAAGATGCAACCAATACCATACTTTCTTTGACATTGTACTGGCGTAAAGAGGTCTGAACATTTTCGGGGAAGGATGTGATCATAACTGACCTCACTTTATCAATTTCCAAAGGAGGCTTGAAGAATGATGATGAATCCAAATGGAAGGCCATCATCTTCTGATGTCTTACAGCTAGGGTTTGTTGTAAATTCTTGAAATTGCGAGTGTCATGCACAACCTTTTTGAAATAACTGTGCTTCCCTTCAAAACGCATTGTCCACAGATCTACTAGAGGGCCAAAGATTTTTATCATTTGAGGGTAGTGTTCAATAAAATGGTGTTTTGGACGAAGTTTGTAGGTTGGAAAGGTTTGCTGCAGTAACGCTCTATGTTCTGAGATTTTGCATTCCAGGAAGTGTATTAGCTCATCAGTAAAGCATGATGACATCACCATCTCGAGTATATCTTTTAAAAGCATAAGTATCTCCCATGCTTGGTCTCCCTCTGGGATATTGTGCCCTATCATCAATGGAAGGAGCCTCAGGAGAGACCAGTTTTCATGGCCATTGCCTCCAATAGTTCTCTTGGAGATGTGAGTCTTTGCAATTATCTGTGGTTGATCAGCTTTATCAGCAAATGTGTAAGGAAACTGCTTAATAGCCTTATTCAGAGAATCCAAGGAAATGTACTGCTTGGTAACTAAATCCTGAAGACACAGTGACAGTTCTGCTGGTACAACACCCTCCAAAAAGTCATGCAGGATATCAGGTGGGAAACCATCAACCACATGAAAGTGTCTCAGATTTTCACTGAATGGACACCCTCTTTTAACACCATGATGTCTGGCCATTGCAGGGTCATGTACCACATCTTGTACATGTCTGTCATGATTCTCTCTTGTCCTTAACTGGAGTAGACCTGATCTGACCTCCTTATCCTGTATCGCATCTTGCTTACACATACAAAACCGACAGAAGGCATCAGCTGCAAAACTCTCCTGGAATCCTGCCACAGAGTGAGCCCCCAAGTTGTCTGCTGCTACATACAACACAGTGCCTTTGACACTTTCTGCTAGTTGTTCAACATAAACACCATGTTCCTCTAGGGTTGCAAGATCCTGAATAAGGGGGCGAAGGATTTCTGCATAGCCATGTTCCTTTACAGTATTAACTTTACACAAAAGTCCAAGTTGTATGGAGTGCAGAGCTGACTGATATTTAGAATCAAGGTTAGCAAGCACCCAATATACTGCACATAGCTTGTGCTTTTTCTTGGATGTTCCCAGTGGATTAGCCACTTCAAAATCATCTATATATAGTCCAAGAATAATCCTAAACTCTTCTACATTCAAAAGAACATTTTCTCTGAAGTGAGAACCATCTCTAAATGAGCGGTATCCTTCTGATGAGGGAGTCTTTTCATGTAGCACCTTATCCAAAATATCCTGATTATTTAACAAAGCTTGCAACATTTTCAGTATGGGAACATACACAAAAAAACTACCTCTGTCAATGCAGAATTGAACTGGCATAACAACTGGAAATTGTTGCTGTATATAAGATGCTCTCCTGCTAGCTGTTGACAGGGATCCTCCCGTATTGGTGAACTTAAGCAAGACATTATTTTGTGTAACTGCATTTACAATGTCATTCACTATAGTATCATCCATATCATCACAATGATGACTGAT
Organism: Hirundichthys speculiger; assembly: GCA_018398805.1. Lineage (NCBI taxonomy): Eukaryota > Metazoa > Chordata > Actinopteri > Beloniformes > Exocoetidae > Hirundichthys > Hirundichthys speculiger. The sequence continues at coordinate 43,715 of JAGFBZ010001995.1, read as the reverse complement.
AATCTTTTGGACTGCACTTTGTATTAGTGGCTTTGAAAGTAGATGGATCTGGTTTATCTGGTGTATAATGTCTTGGGCAGCAATTTCAGATATGCGCAGGATTGTCTGCATTTTTAAAAACAGAGCAGCGAGGTTACGTTCCAGCTGAGCTTCCAAGTCCTCCGTGTCACCTAAAGACTCCTCATACTCACACTCAAAGTCATCCTGTGAAGAAACATTCTCTTCTTCTGTCACCTCATCTGGTTGTTCAGAGTTGTGTACTATTCCTGGTTTAAAATCTGATGTAGTGCTACCGTGGATCCTACTTTTGTGTGCATTAAATGTTGAATATACGTTGCTCTGAAAAAACACAGCCAACATATGGACACACAACTCTTTGCTTAAGTTTTAAATGACTGCGCAAGTGTGTGAAAAACTCTGCTTCAGTGCAGGGCTCCATGTATTCACATAACTGGCATTGGAATGCAGCTCTGGACTTATTTCTTTGCCTAATGTTTGATTGAGGATGCCAAACAGATAAATGCACTTTAAGTGCATTAAAAGATTTGAATGTGCACAAGCAATCACAATGAAGACATGGTATTGGCTTTTGTCGTGTAAAACCTCCATGTTTTAAGCGGCAATGTTTCAACAATTGTCCTCTTTTATCTGTGGTAAAAATGCATTGCTTACAGGTCCACTGCATCTGCAATAGATTATTTTAAGAGGAATTTTTTTGTGTATAGAATAGGTATAATAACTTCCAATCTCTTGGCTACTGGTATCTTACCCTCAGTTTCACAGTGCAATGGATGACCACACTGATGACGCAGTTAACTTGAATCTCCAAGACAGTTGCCTTAAACTCTTCTGCCAAAGACAAGGAAATTTCAAATTTAAAGTTAAAATTCCAATTCCAGTTTTCCACATCCGCAAAATAATGTACATGTGAAAATATTCATTTTTATTAATCCACAATCACTCATCAATGTTATTTTACTATGCCACTGCTGGTGTTATTTTACTATTATAATATTTTAGTATTATTTGTATCACCATGAGTATTGTAACACTATATAGCATACAATTTTACAAACAACACATCTATCTTTTAAACACTGATGTGTTATTTATGAAGCATAAAAAAGGAAATAACAGTGATGGAATGAAACATAAATACACAACCGCTTCAATCATATAATACGTTGGATAACAATCTGTCTCAATATCACGTCCGACCTTACTTGGACTTAAACCGCGGTCTCTTCAGTCAAAGTCATTTGCTGAACATACAGCTAGCAGGTCTGTGTAGCTGTGAGTGAAATGTTTGAGCAGCCGCGTGTTGTCGGTGTTTCAGAACGAGCTAGCTTCTTTCTGTGGCTCTCTTGGTTTACATCATATTGATAGTACTATTTTCCCCCGCGACGTTCAACAAAAATCAGCATACTGGTCAGATACTCAGTGCGTTCAGCGGTTGGATAATTATAACTCTTATAACCGACCTCCACCACACTGTTATGTCCGTTTTTTAATTTTTTAATGGTGTTTCTCGACTTGCTCGGTAGAGTATGGCGCAGCCACTAACACGTCTCAAACTGCGCAGTGTTTGCTGGCGAAGTTAATATGTACCAAATGATAGTTGGCGATATGACAAGTAGAATGAACAAATTCACACACAAATAGAACTTATTTGATAAGTTACCTCACTGTTCTTTACGCGACGAAATCCACAGCTTGCAAACTAATGTGTCGGCAAAAAAGTGTGACCGCGAAGACAGTGCACTGGCTTCTACTGCACATGCGCAGATCTGGTTGCTTTTAGGGTCGTTACAAAAAAATGGTCTCAGCAAGTAATAATAACTTAAGCCCTGTTGTGACAATAACTTAACCACGGTTCATTTCATTAAACACAGAATTAGCTAGTGATGGTGACTTATGTCACGTAAGCCTCACTTAGAATAAAAAGTAAAATGCACTTTTTGACCATGCAATTTCACATTACTTGATAAAACCTATTGAATAGTACATGTTAGTACTGGTAACTTATCTATTTAAGTCATGACAGCTATTTGATTTTACAGTGCATATGAAAATGTCAATTCCGAATTAAACTTAATTCCGAAGTAAGTGGCTGGTTTATTCCCATTTTAATTCCGCATTAAGTAATTCTGCGGTCATGTATACACTCATTCCTCTTTAAATTAATTCCCGTCTTTCTGCGCATGCTCGTTCTCTTGCCCGTCTGTCGCGATGACGCTTATATTCCGGCAGCACGCAGTAAACGGTGTTCAAGAGCAGAGAAGATTTATTTAATGAATAGCTTTGAGGAACTGGAAATAATTAAAAGAACAGATGGCAGGAAACATAAAAATTGTGAGCTTTTCAAAGCAGCCAGGTTAAATGAAGGAGGTTTCGCAGATATAGACGCCACCCAGGTCAAAAATAAGTGGAATGTTGTTGCTAACCAGTTAGCTAAGTTTGTTTTCTTCCGGTACATGTAAAGACTATCCAATCAGAACCCTTCCCAACCCCCAGACCTAAAGCAGAGTTGGATAAAGCCGAACTAACGTGTTTTCCATGTAAACCTTAATTCGGAATTACTATTTCCATGTAAACTCGAAAATAGTTTAATTCGGAATTATTTAATTCCTAATTTTAATTCCGAATTAAAAAACATCATGTAACCGCAGCCAATGATGAATTAATACTAGAACTGCTGGCTTTCTAGCACCCCCTACAGGCGATATATTTGTGGCCAATTTCTTTTTTTAAGTAGAGCAAGCAGTTCTTGAAGTTGAAACATTTCTGTTAATATCACGGTATTTATTTTTTAGAGAGGATTTAGAACTGCAGTAAATTGTCTTAGAATGACCTATTTTACTGTCACGAGGAGTGAATATTGTAGAAAAACATTCATATCTACACTAGTATTAATACAGGTTTGCATGGCCTCACAAAATGATACTATTTACAAAGAGGTGGCACTCGTGATTCTAATTAAGTGAAGGAATCAGAATGGATGATAGTTGCAGTTAAAATACAGAACCCTTTTATTTTTCAAATTTTGCAAACAACTTGAAAAAACATTTTGTAAAAAATCAACATTAACTACACAATGTAAACAACATTCTCAAGATATTTCAACAAAGTATCAACTTGCAATATTCAAGTTTAAAAAAAAAGTTTTTTTTTTTTTTTTTAAAAGGATTATCCTGTAGCAGCTCCTCCCTGAATCGCCAGCTTAATGTGGTGGAGGGGTTTGTGTGCCCGAATGATCCCAGGAGCTATGTTGTCGGGGGAATTTGCCCCTGGTAGGGTCACCCAAGGCGAGACTAAGAGCAATTCAAACGACTCGTATGAATAAAAAAAAAATCAAGCGCTCGATGTCCCTCGCCCGGGTTAGGGTCACTGGGGCCCCACCATGGAGCCAGGCCTGGGGGAGGGGCTGGTTTGGGAGCGCCTGGTGGCCGGGCCTTCACCCATGGGGCCCGGCCGGGCTCAGCCCGAATGAGCTACATGGGTTCACCTCCCTGTGGGCACACCACCCGCAGGGAGGGCCATAGGAGTCAGGTGCAGTGTGGTATGGGTGCCGAAAGCGTGGGCCTTGGCGTGCCAACCCTCAGCTGAAGAAACTGGTTACTGGGACATGGAACGTTACCTCTCTGGCGGGGAAGGAGCCTGAGCTTGTGCGTGAGGTTGAGAGGTATCGACTAGATATAGTCGGGCTCACCTCGACGCACAGCCTGGGCTCTGGAACCAATCTTCTCAAGAGAGGCTGGACCTTATTCTACTCTGGAGTTGCCCAGGGTGAGAGGCAACGGGCTGGTGTGGGCTTGCTTATAGCCCCCCAGCTTGGAGCCTGTACGTTGGGGTTTTCCCCTGTGGATGAGAGGGTAGCTTCCCTGCGCCTTCGGGTCGGGGTACGGGCTCTGACTGTCATTTGCGCTTATGCGCCAAATGACAATTCAGAGTACCCAGCCTTCTTGGGGTCCTTGGCGGGGGTGCTGGAAAGCGCCCCTAATGGGGACTCCTTTATTCTGCTGGGGGGCTTCAACGCTCACGTTGGGGATGACAGCGGTACCTGGAGGGGCGTGATTGGGAGGAACGGCCTCTCTGATCTGAACCAGAGTGATGTTTTGTTGTTGGACTTCTGTGCTCGTCACAGTTTGTCCATAACAAACACCTTGTTCAAGCATAAGAGTTTCCATAAATGCACTTGGCATCAGGACACTCTTGGCCGGAGATTGATGATCGACTTTATAGTCGTATCATCTGATCTTCAGCCGTGTGTTTTGGACACTCGGGCAAAGAGAGGAGCTGAGCTGTCAACTGATCACTACCTGGTGGTGGGTTGGATCAGATGGCGGGGGAGAATGTCGGTCAGACCTGGTAGGCCCAAACATGTAGTGACGGTTTGCTGGGAACGTCTGGCAGAGGAACCTGTCAGAAAGATCTTCAACTCGCACCTCCGGCAGAGCTTCAATCACATTGAGTCTGAATGGGCCATGTTCCGCGCCTCCATTGCTGAAGCAGCTGACTGGAGCTGTGGCCGTAAGGTCGTCGGTGCCTGTCGTGGCAGCAATCCCCGAACTCAGTGGTGGACACCTCAGGTGAGAGAGGCCGTCAGACTGAAGAATGAGTCCTACCAGGCTTGGTTAGCTTGTGGGTCTCCGGAATCAGCAGACAGGTATTGGCGGGCCAAGCGGCCAGCGGCTTTGGTGGTCTCTGAGGCAAAAACTCCGGTGTGACACGTCTCTGCAACATCGCATGGAAATCGGAGGCAGTACCTCTGGATTGGCAGACCGGGGGTGGTTCTCCTTTTTAAGAAGGGGGACTGGAGGGTGTGTTCCAATTACAGGGGAATCACACTCCTCAGCCTCCCTGGTAAGGTCTATGCAGGGGTGCTGGAGAAGAGAGTTCGATCGATTGTCGAATCCCAGATTCAGGAGGAACAATGCGGGTTCCGTCCTGGTCGTAGAACACTGGACCAGCTCTATACCCTCACTAGAGTCCTTGAGGGAAAATGGGAATTTGCCCAACCAGTCCACAGGTGTTTTGTGGACTTGGAGAAGGCATTTGACCGTGTCCCTCGGGGGGTCCTGTGGGGGGTACTCCAGGAGTATGGGGTGCTGGGCCCGTTGTTACGGGCTGTCCAGTCCCTGTACAAATGGAGTGGGAGCTTGGTCCGCATTGCCGGTTGTAAGTCGGATTCGTATTCGGTGGGAGTTGGACTCCGCCAGGGCTGCCCTTTGTCACCGATTCTGTTCACAACGTTTATGGACAGAATTTCTAGCCGCAGCCAAGGAGAGGTTCCGGTTCGGTGGTGTCGGGATCTCGTCTCTGCTGTTTGCAGATGACGTGGTCCTGTTGGCGCCATCGAGTGGGGATCTGCAGCTCTCACTGGAGCGGTTCGCAGCCGAGTGTGAAGCGGCAGGGATGAGAATCAGCACCTCCAAATCTGAGACCATGGTCCTCAGTCGGAAAAGGGTAGAATGCCTCCTCCGGGTCGGGAGTGAGGTTCTGCCTCAAGTGGAGGAGATTAAGTATCTCGGGGTCTTGTTCACGAGTGATGGGAGAAAGGAACGAGAGATTGACAGACGGATTAGTGCAGCGTCTGCTGTGGTGCGGACTCTGTACCGGTCCGTTGTGGTGAAGAGAGAGCTGAGCCAAAAGGCAAGGCTCTCTGTTTTACCGGTCGATCTTTGTTCCAACCCTCACCTATGGTCATGAACTGTTGGTAGTGACCGAAAGAATGAGATCGCGGATACAAGCGGCGGAAATGAGTTTTCTCTGCAGGGTGGCTGGACTCTCCCTTAGAGATAGGGTGAGAAGTTCAGTCATTCGGGAGAGACTCAGAGTAGAGCCTCTGCTCCTTCACATCGAGAGGAGCCAGTTGAGGTGGTTCGGGCATCTGGTTAGGATGCCCCCCGGATGCCTCCCTGGAGAGGTGTTTCAGGCATGTCCAACTGGGAGAAGACCACGGGGAAGACCCAGGACCTGCTGGAGAGATTATATTTCTCAGCTGGCCTGGGAGCGCCTCGGGATTCTCCCAGAGGAGCTGGTGGAGGTGGCGAGGGAGGTCTGGGGCTCTCAGCTGAAGCTGCTGCCCCCGCGACCCGACTTCGGATCAAGCGGAAGCTAATGGATGGATGGATGGATCCTGTAGCTGCATATAAACAATATTCACACAGATTGCTGGTATTGCCGCCCGTAGCTACAACTTTAGCTCGGCAACATTTGCAGATTATTGTAGTTTGTTGGATGTCGCCTTTTTTAAATCCAAAGAACTTCCACACGACAGACACGGCTCCTCGTTTAGGAAGAAGTTCCTCAGTCTCATGTTGCCGTTCTGGAGCTTCCACTTCGGGACTTTTGCTGTTTGCAGCCATCACCGTTTAACCATAAACTAATACCTCGCTAATACCTCGTTGTGCCTCCAGTGCAACTGCAAAACAGTCCCCTGTCAAACAATGTTCTGTGGCACTTACGTTCCGCTGCGCAGCATTCCCAACGTTGTGTACGCTACAGTACATACTCACCAGTATTACGGTATAGGAAAAATTCATATCATAAGAAAAATAAACACCGGTCTTTTGTATGAACCGGTATACCGCCCAGCACTAGAAGATATTTTAACAAACTCACTGAAAAACAAACCTATTGCGCGCAGCTGTGGCTAAAAGCTGTTTCTGGGCTCGCGAGGCAAAAGAGACACAACATGAACCAGATGTAATCGGTCAATAAAAAATCAGGTGGTAGGCTAGTTTATGACTGGCCTGATGTAGATGTAATTTTAAAGGTGGTCTTTTGGGTTGGCTGACCTCACCTCTGTCAGCATCTCTCAATCAGCTCCAGACGTCTGACATTTTCTTGTTGTTTTTGTTTCTTTATTACATTGGAATCAAGACCTTAATCTCAACTGCCACGTTTACACATCTGTACCGTGAGGAGGCTACGACCTTCTGACCTGCCGCTGTCTAAAATGGAACTCTGCTTCAACACTGTATGATAAGAAGAAAAGGATGATAAAATGTATAATTAGAATTACAGCGAGAGATGTCAAGGAAAAAATCAAGGCCTTTTGCCACAAGTGTCGTGCTTTTGTACTGTGGTCTGAAGAAACACAACACCAAGTATATTCAATTCAAATTCAAATTCAAAAATACTTTATTAAAAGAGTAATTATAAGAGTAATGTTCATCCTTTGTTTTTCAGATTCACCTAAAGACACCCAAGTGTCTCTCAGTCTATCTGGTCCAGTAACTGAGGACAGAACTGTGACTCTGACATGCAGCAGTGATGCCAACCCTCCAGTAAAGAGCTACACCTGGTACAGATCTGATGGAGACCAGGAGACTCTTATTGGGACTGGACGGGTTTTAACTATTACAGCATCGATTGTTTACAAGCACTTTTTCTGCAAAGCTGAAAATGACCTGGGAGATGGACGCTCCGGAAACAGTGATTTTCAGTGTACGTCTCACCATAACTATCTTCAGTTTTTCCATAATAAATTAGTCAACTTTTATTCTCATGTCCTATTCTGAGGAATGAAAATAAAGGAATTTTACTTCAGCTGACTGTTTCCTCTGCTGTCGTTCCAGTTCCTCCACTGATCATGCTCTCATCTAAGTGCATCAACACAATAAACCAGTCCAGCTGTTCCTGTGAAACTGCGGGAAATCCTTCTCCCTCTCTACACTGGTATTTGGATGGGCAGCCTGTGAATCAGTCAGGCAAATTTGCAGTCACCTTTGAGTCCACAGATGACAAACGTCTGAGGAGCATCATCACCTTGGATCAGTCACTGGAGACAGATGTTTCCACCTTGGTCTGCTTCAGCATCAACTCTCTAGGATCAGCCAGTTACCAGATCCCTGTTTACAGTCTTCAAATCTCAAAACTCAGTCAAGGTCCGTCTTATGTACAGCCCTGTTTTATCTGTTTAGTCAAATGCAAAATGAGCTGAGTACCGCCATAACATTTAATTAATTTTATTTACATTTCTTTATTGAAACTATGGAAGAAGCCTCGATAAAGATCCTTCCTCTTATTCACAAGTAGGGTAGAGTTTGTAAAGAAGTCTATCTCAAACCATCTCAAGTATTTTCAATTTATTTTCAGTATATTTTTTGTAGCTTCAGTATAAACAGCAAATTCCATTTTCCAGGTGTAGCACAGTGCACATTTGGTTAAAGAGCATCTAAGATTTATAACATTTCACACTGTACAACCTGGATTTCCTAAATCTTTGGTCCAGATGTCCAGAATGGTGTGTGCAGACTGTATTTGGGTTCTTATTTTCTTTGTAATGGCACTAATAATCAGTACATCCGTTTCAAGTTGAATTTTAATTGGCTGGTAAGCAGGTGGAGTCGAAGGATTTCTGGCACTCTCAGAAATCTATATCAGGTGGTCTTTGGTCGCAACACCAATGTGATGGCTGTCGTCAAACCGCTCATATTTTAGGATGTGGGACAGCCAGTTTTGACCAAAGATAACCTCATGATTATTTCACCAAGCTGATCTTTCGTCTGCGACAGCCCAAAATCATTCAGTGTGTAAGAACTCTAAAAGGTCTTAAAAGTCTCTGCTGGGTCTGGACTCAGAGTATCTGCTAGTAAATTTGTCAGATTTAAATTGTCAAAAAGTAGTTTTTGGCAGATGTTTGTAATTTGCAGCTAATATGACAGGATGTTTGTCACTCATGGAGGCTGTCAGGATGTCCTTTCATCTCTTGTCAGTTCATCTGAATTAAAAATGCTTCTTATGATGTATATATGAATGTTTGAATGTTCTGTTTCATTTCAGATCAACTGCTGTTGTTTGTGTTCATCAGCACATCTGCAGCTTTACTTGTATCAGTCTGTGTTTTGGTGGTTTGTATGAGGTAGGTCAGCTCTAATCAATGATCTCACAAGCTTATTGTTTGAGTAGTTGCAGTAGTTTGTCTTAATAACTAATTCTGTTTTAATGACCAAATGTTCTGGTTTCGTTAGAGAGCAACCTGTGGACCAGTACCCATATATGATGAATGTTCTGTTGTATTTTTCAGCCGTTTAATTAATCAGAAAAACCTCAGTCATCAGCTCAAAGGTGAAACCAACACTGCTGCTTCAGGTCAACGTGTCATAAATAAAGGAAAAGGAATGAGGTGATTTGAACAGAATTTCACATCTTAACACAATACAGTTATTATAAGATCATTTAATTGCGCTTAAAACTAAGTAATTCAATCTTTCTGAATAATTGTAGAAACCCAGCATGAAAGAAGAAGCCATTTATGTCAACACCAGTGAGCCGAAACAAGAGATTGACCCTGCAGCTGAATTTCAGCGATACAGGACTCCCTACTCAAACTCTGGAAATGGAAGAGGAGAAAATGAAACTTTGGAGGAAAGCAGCGATGATGAAATTTACGCCAATGTGAGCTGAAAAAAAGAGCATGAAGAAGAGGGATGAAAACTCTGTGGACTTGGCTCCATCTGGTGGTGAAGCAGAGTCTTTACAGTTTTTAAGAGCAGTTCATGAAGAAGTGGGACTAGAAATGTGATAAAGCATTTGGACTGAGAATATAATCAACTTAAATTTAAAAACCAGTCTGTTTATCTGACATATAAAACCACCAGGCTCGTTGCTGGAACATATTTGTCTTATGTGGTCTTTTTTCTTGTTTGATTTAATTAAATAATGAACTGTAAATTGATTTGTAAATATTATTACATTACAATATAGGACAAGATTGTTTTTTTCTGTAAGGATCTGTTATTGTAAATATTATTGCTAATGTATAAACTTCTATGTATAAATCAAAGTAGTTATTCATGCACATGTCCATTTGTAATGACAGGAGAAAAAAAAGTGTCACCTGATGACAAGTGCAGTAACACATGTACATGCAACATGACAGTTTATTTTTTTAATATGCTCTTAAGTTCATTATTTTAAAGAGGTTTAATATTGGAATTGTGAGAAATAAAAAACATTATTATTATTACAACTAGGGATTGACTGATATGTTTCTTTTTCGGGCCGATACTGACTTATCTTTGTTATAAGTTTACACACACACACACAAATGCAGGGAGTTCCTTGGCACAGTAGCATCTCTTTCAAAGAGAAATGGGCCTGAACAGGTACAGGACAGTGAAAGTGCTGGTCAAACTAGGAAGATGGAACTGAATATGTTTGTGTAACTTGAACAATGATGTACAGGACAGGGGAAACTTGAGTCATTTTTGTTAAGAAGTAACAGTCTCTCAACAGGTTTTGAGCAATTCCTTTTTTCTTTTTTTTTTTTAAACAACCTATCTGGTCTTTCACATGGTACAGAAGAAGCTGGTCTGCACAAAAACGCAAATTATATTCTCAAAAAGGAGGTTGTCTGATAATTGAGGTCAAAACTTTTCTACTGTCATTATACATCTGCGCCACTAGATGGCGCTGCACCGACGTAAACAGTAGGTGAATGGAGCGTCACAGTGAACGGATGGAACAGATCTAATGATAAATGGAGTAAGCACGCGACGGCTCGAACAAAGGGGCTTGAAAGTTTTGATGCAGCCCAGTTTTTTTTTTTTTTTTTTAAACAGAGTGAACTGTTAGTATTACTGCTCGAGTTTCAAGCCCCTCGTTCTTTCCTTTTTCAGAAGAGCCTTTTTGTGTGAATTTTGCAGGTTCTTCTCATGGTTGAGTGTGTTTTCTACTCTGGTACCAGGTACCAGTTTGTCAGTTTGGATCTGGAAGTCCCACTCGTTCTCAGTCACCTTTGCAGGTGTCTCCCATCTTGACCCTTGGACCTCCAGTCCACACTCGGCACAGATGTTCCTGTGTATTATACCTGCTACCTAGAGCCAGCTCAGTCCTGGAGACCATCGAGGTGGTGGATGATAAGAAGGTGTTAACAAACCTGAGATCCATCATGGACAACACCTCTCATCCCCTGTATGAGACTGTAAAATCACTGAACAGCTCATTCAGCAGCAGACTGCTGCAGCCACAGTACAAGAAGGAACGTTACCACAGATCCTTCATCCCATCAGCCGTCAGACTCTATAACAGCAGGACTTAATGGAACACCTTTTTCTCTGCTGTACAACCCTTCATTCCCCAACTCGTGCAATATTTTTCTTTTTACACTTTTTTATGCCATATTTTTTTATTATAATTGGTCCCTGTAAAATATCCTCTGCTCCATCTCATGTAAAGTATAATGTAAAATATCAACAGCTCCACCTCATATTTATCAAAGTGAAATGTGTATATATGTGTATAAATTGTAAATAGTCTGGTGTGTATATACAGGTAGCTTATGTTTAACAATTTAAAATTTTTTTAGAATGTTTTTTGAGAGCTATATATACATTTTATATTATTTTTTGCCTATTTTTTTTTACAAGTACTTCTGCAAACCCTGTTGAAATTTTTATTTTTATCTGTCCAACCTGTGCTGCTGTAACGACTGAATTTCCCCTGGTGAGGGATTAATAAAGTACTATTCTATTCTATACTATTCTATTCTATTCTACCTGGTTGTGATGCTCAATGTTTACTTTCCCCGCCAGCATTTTACACCCTGCTGTGATGTGCTGTACTGTTTCAGGGGCATCTTTGAACCGCCTGCATCTGGGGTCCTGTCTGGTGTGGTGGACCCCAGCCTCTATCAATCTTGTGTTTAGGGCCTGTTCTCGTGCAGCCATGATCAGTGCCTCTCTGCTGTCTTTCAGCCCAGCTTTTTCCAGCCAAACATTGGTATGTTTTTCCGATGTCAGCCACCTCTTCAATTTGGCAGTGGTACGTGCCATGCAGGGGTTTATCTCTCCATGATAACCCCTCAGGTTCCATGCTGGGTTTCAGTTGCCTGAGCGATTCCTTCACATCAGCAGGACCTAATTCAGTTTGTTCAAGCATCTGGTCAGGATGCCTCCTGGATGCCTGCCTGGGGAGGTGTTTCAGGCATGTCCAACTAGGAGAAGACCCTGGGGCAGATCCAGGACATCCTGGAGGAATGACATGTTGGCCTGGGAACACCTTGGTACCCCCCCCAGATGAACTGAAGGAGGTGGACGAGGGATGGAGGTCTAGGCCTTTCTGCTCAGGCTGCTGCCCCTCTGTGTTTGGATTATGACAAACATGGAGGTCAAACAACTCCACTTTAGTCACTTTTGGTCTGCAGTCTCTGAGATGTATGTTTGGGTTTCTTTTTCTATTCTCTGAACATGTGACTGTCTCCTCCTGGTGTGACACTTCTGGGATGTTGACTCCTGTGAAGGTTGACAACTGTCATAAAGGCTTTCTATTTATGAATAAACTCTCACTGCAGAATGATGGACTCCAGATTGTTTGAAAACGGTTTAATAGCTCTTCCCAGGTTGATGGGCAGCAACAATTGCTTCTCTAAGACCATTGCTTATGTCTTTCCCTGCTGGCATTGTGTTAACAGACACTTGAATGCTCAGGACCAATGCACTACCCTGGAATGGAAAGCTGTAGAAGCAATAAGGGGGTACTTAGTTTTATCCAAATGATTCCTAATTGTTTTGTTTCAAATTTTGTTACATAATTAAAAGTACATTTAAGTTAATTATAGATAGATAGATAGATAGATAGATAGATAGATAGATAGATAGATAGATAGATAGATAGATAGATAGATAGATACTTTATTTATCTCAAAGAGAAATTTGCATGAATTTGCATTTGATAAATGCTAAGATGCACACATCCAACATTTCCACATGACTGCATGTCTCATTTGTAATTTATTATGTGCTTTTATTTAAATATTCTGTGTCCAGGTTGCTCTTCTGATTTGTCAATGTTTCACTAGAACTGCAAAGTTTTGTTGGAATCTGTCCTTACAAATCCTCATCTAAATGATTTAAATAATTTAAAAAAGTCTGTTTACTGGTCTAGGTTTTTCTTTCCATTCTAAACAGGCGAAGCCCGAGTTCTATCTGTTGCTAGGCAACATGGAGCAGAACCACCAGGTCTGAGGTCAGACACACAGGCTCTGCTTCTATGACATCATCAGACCTGTTCCTGTATATTACCCTCTGTAACAGAACAGACCTCATTCCTTCATTTGGAGAACATCTTGTAGACATCTTGGCAATTATCTTGGAGAAAATCTTAGAAAGAAATGAACAAGGACGAGAAGATCTCAGACCTTCAGCAACGCAACACCACCCTGCTGAGTGAGATCCAAAATCTGAAGAATCTGATCCACAAAAAGGATCAAGATGCTTCTTTGAAAATTCATCAGGTAGAGGATGAAATCACCCGTGAGAAGACTGAGAAAGAGAAAATTGACTGCTCACTGGAACAACAACAAGTGGAAACCAGCAAAGCAAAGGCTGATCTGGTCCAGTTAGAGGCTCAGTTGGAGAACCAACAAAAGGAGTCCCTGAAGGAAAAAACTTCTTTGAAAGATGAACTGGAACAGCTGAAACAACTGCTGGTGTCCCAAAAATCTCAGGCAGAAAGAGAAACATCTCTTCTGAACACAGAACTGAGTAAAAGGAACGAGTTGTATCTTAATGCCAGCGGTCAAGCCATCCAGCTGGAAGTGGCTCTCTCTGCTGAGAAGACCAGAACCAAGGAGGTTGAGGCCAGCCTCGCCCAAGAAATGGAGGAAATCCGCAAAGTAAAGGCCACCTTTACCAAGATGCAGGAAGACATGAAAGCTCAGAAACTCCAGTGGGAGCAGGAAAAGTCCCGTCTCCTGACTGAGCAAATCCAAACTATCTCCAATATGAAATCGGCTATAACTGAGACCCAGAAAGACATGGACGACCAGACACAGCAATGGCAGAGAGAAAAGTCTGGCCTTCTGGAAATAATATCAACCCTGAAAGAAGATCTGGACAAGAAGGAGGAGGAAAGGAAAACCAGTGTGGAGATTTTGATGGAAAAATTAAATAATGTGGAAGAACAAATAGAAAGTATGAAGAAAAAACCCAAAAAGAAGTCTTTCTTCAGAAGATTCCTGGGGATCTTCAAGAGACGCGACAGAACCCCACCTCAATCAGATCTCTCCTAAAACTCTGAAATCTTCTTTAACCCCAAAACTGCCACAACCTCCCCCTTGCCCCCCCAACACATCTGTTGATCCCAACACATCTGAAGGAGTGAATGTGAGTGTGTGTGCTTGTTTGTCACTGACAAAAAAAAGAAAAAAACGAACAGCATGGAGGTCAACATCACCACTGGGTTCAAATCCAGGCTGGGGCATGTTTTCCTCGTGCTTTGTGGGTGTTCTCCGGGAGCTCCGGTTACTCCCTCATGTAACATGCAAATTAGGAGCGTGAATGTGTGAATGGTTGTTTATGTGACAGACAGTTGGAAAAAAAAGTAAAAAGGTAAGGTAAAAAAATTAATATCACTCTGTGGTATATGTACATATATATATATATATATATATATATATATATATATAGATATATATATATATATATATATATATATATATAATATATATTCTGAACAATTTATTCTAACTTGGAATTGCAGAAAACTAACGTGCAAAAATGACAAATAAAACCAAATTAAATCAATGAATTCAATTCAAGTCAATTTATTACCTCCACCAAGGAGGTTATGTTTTTGGTGGCGTTTATCTGTCTGTTTGTCTGTGTTCAAGATAACTCAAAAAGCTATGGATGGATTTTGATGAAATTTGTAGGGGTTGTCAGAAATGTAAAAAGGAAGCACTGATTTCATTTTGGGTGTGATCCAGAAGAAATCCTGGATTCTGGATCACTTTCAAATTTCCGATAATATTGCGCTCAATGGGGCGCAAAAGAAAATTTTGTTTCTCAATATCTCCGTTAATTATTGCCCAAAATTCATGATATTTGACTCAGGAATTGACAATGGGAACCTCTATCAAATTTCAAAGGCTGATCCGGATCTGATCCAGAACGCGGATTTTATCACAATCTGTAAATCGCTATACGGGGGAACTGTTGCTCTTGGCAGCGGTCTGCACTCTCCGAGTGCTTTTCTAGTTTAACAGTTGCATTACATTATAGCATGAATTATTTTGTCCCATGTTGTATATGATGTTGATGGTTTAAATGTAGTTATTGAAAATGAAAAAATCTTGATGAAGAAAATGTATAGTTTTTTTTTTTTTTTTTAAGGAAGTTGGGAAAAGTAACAGATACCATCAGTGAAAAAATAACAGTGTCTGACCTGTTTTAAATTACACTATTCTGCTGGAAAGTCCTTCTCAGAATGACAGATTCATCCAAAACATAATATATTATGTGTGATGCAGCAGTGATGCCAACCCTCCAGTAAAGAGCTACACCTGGTACAGAGCTGATGGAGACCAGGAGACTGTTATTGGGACTGGACGGGTTTTAACTATTACAACATCAGCTGTTAACAGGCACTTTTTCTGCAAAGCTGAACATGACCTCAGAGTTGGACGCTCTACAGTGAAATAGATGTTCAATATCATCGTGAATATTTTCACAGACTTATCACTTTCTTGTGTTTTTTTTTTTTTTATATTTGTTTATGTCGTCATGTTATAAATCAGTCAGGGTTTTGGGAGTTGGCATTAACATTTCACAATTAGAAAACATCTACCACGATGGACTGGCGACCTGTCCAGGGTGGACCCCTGCCTTTCACACAAAGAGAGCTGGGATAGACTCCAGCAACCCCCCCCCCCCCCCTCCCCCCCCCCAACATATGTGTTGTGTGTGTGTCCAACAAAGTGCATCAAAAACAAGAGCTGGAGCATTGAGGGTGGATTTTATAATTTGTAATTTGTATTCCTGATGTTACAGTGACAGTGTAGCTGATTAAAACACTGAATATCATTGTGGACTCAGAAGGTTTCCGATAATTGGACACTGATTATGTGAAGAAGCTTCCTCACATGAAGACCTGAATGAAAACAGGAGATGAGACAGCATCGAGCTCAAGTCTGCCCCCTTCTGGTGGTGATGGGGTACTACCAGCAGATAATGGTGGGAACACTGAGTTGAGAGTCCCCTGGACATGCTGGAGATTTGGATGTTCATGGAGAGGAAGTGTCTTTCACAGTTGAGGGTCTGAATGACAGAAGAACTAAATTATAGAGAAATTTAAAGAAGAGACACCATGATCTGATTGGCTCAAGAAATATGGGACTGATTAAGAGGCCATGGGATAAAACTGCTTGCTAATTGAAATTCTTTGACATATCTCAGTTTGGGAAATATTTGATTTTCTCTTTTTTAAATAAAGGAAACATTAAACTCACTGAAACCATGGATTATACAAATCTCTGTGAACACACCCTAAAAAACATAGAGAAGAAGGATAACTCTATTCTGACCTGTGATGTCACAGAACCCTGCACATCTGATCAGCTCACTGACTGAGTTTTAGACTCTGTGGCCACAAACACAGTAACAGATTACAGGGTTATTCTCCAAGGTCCCAGCGTTCCAGCTTCCCTCTGTTTCTCTGCTGAGAGGTTTCCCAGTCGTCAGTTAATTCACTGCTGAAACATGAACAAGTCATATCAGTCACTTTAACAATACCAAATGAACAGTTTGTAATTTACACATGTTTGGTAAACTTCATATAACTGTTAAAAGACAGACTCCTTTACTATCAAAGATGTCTGGGGCTCTGACTTTCCTTCTCATTGGATGTCTGATGTGGAGTTACCATTAATGGATTTAATATTATAATTTTAAATAATGATATTTGCTCGGGGGTCATGCTCTGGGTCTTTGTAAAGCGCCTAGGAACAATTCAGCGGCGGAGCGTCAGGGGGGACTGGGGGGGCGGTACTCCCCCGGCCCGGGCCCTGGGGGGCCCGGTGAAAGACGAAGAAACGGGCCTTTCCCTAAATGTCGGTTATACTTTTCACATCCGTGGATTCAACCATTTCTGCGCAAAATAAGTTGTGCTTTGTCTGAGGTAATATATAGGTTTCCCCAGCCAGAATAAATCATGGTTGGTCAAAAAATTTAAGACTAACTTTGGTCATGTAGTTTTATTCAACACTGTAAATTAAATGTTGTGCTGCATGGCTGGCTTCATGTTCACTCTCACAATTAACTTTACAATGTGCAAATTTACAAGATCTCCAAATGTATTTTGGGTAAAATCGTCATCAATAGCCGTCCATCACCGTCATCATCAATCACTTGTCAACAGAGTCAACGCGGTGGAGGCTGGTGGATCAAAGACTAATGTGAGTGTCAGTTCATATAAACATAAAAGTGGAGCGACAAAATGCAAAGAAAGGAAAAAAAGAGCGCAGGAGAAAACGAAACTTAAAAAGCTGGACATGTATTTTGTTCGTCACAATCCTGGAGATGAAGCTGTCATTGTTGGCATCAAGTCAAGCCCACCAGAACTGGCACCACGGTCAGGGAGCCAGATTCACAGGTACAAATTCTCACAAAAACTGACACAGAAAACAATATGTGAGTTAGTTGTAAACTGCTAATGTGGTTGTTATCGGAGTAGCCCAACCACCTAACGTTATTATTAGGGGCCAGGTAGCCTAACGTTATTATTAGGGACCAGGTAGCCTAACGTTATTATTAGGAGCCAGGTACCCTAACGTTATTATTAGAGGCCAGGTAGCCTAACGTTATTATTAGGGGCCAGGTAGCCTAACGTTATTATTAGGGACCAGGTAGCCTAACGTTATTATTAGGAGCCAGGTACCCTAACGTTATTATTAGAGGCCAGGTAGCCTAACGTTATTATTAGGGACCAGGTAGCCTAACGTTATTATTAGGGACCAGGTAGCCTAACGTTATTATTAGGAGCCAGGTACCCTAACGTTATTATTAGAGGCCAGGTAGCCTAACGTTATTATTAGGGACCAGGTAGCCTAACGTTATTATTAGGGGCCAGGTAGCCTAACGTTATTATTAGGGACCAGGTAGCCTAACGTTATTATTAGGGGCCAGGTAGCCTAACGTTATTATTAGGAGCCAGGTAGACTAACGTTATTATTAGGAGCCAGGTACCCTAATGTTATTATTAGGGGCCAGGTAGCCTAACGTTATTATTAGGGGCCAGGTAGCCTAACGTTATTATTAGGGACCAGGTAGCCTAACGTTATTATTAGGGGCCAGGTAGCCTAACGTTATTATTAGGGACCAGGTAGCCTAACGTTATTATTAGGGGCCAGGTAGCCTAACGTTATTATTAGGGACCAGGTAGGTAGCCTAACGTTATTATTAGGAGCCAGGTACCCTAACGTTATTATTAGAGGCCAGGTAGCCTAACGTTATTATTAGGGACCAGGTAGCCTAACGTTATTATTAGGGACCAGGTAGCCTAACGTTATTATTAGGAGCCAGGTACCCTAATTATTAGGGGCCAGGTAGCCTAACGTTATTATTAGGGCCAGGTAGGCCTAACGTTATTATTAGGGACCAGGTAGCCTAACGTTATTATTAGAGGCCAGGTACCCTAACGTTATTATTAGGGGACCAGGTAGCCTAACGTTATTATTAGGGGCCAGGTAGCCTAACGTTATTATTAGGGGCCAGGTAGCCCTAACGTTATTATTAGGGACCAGGTAGCCTAACGTTATTATTAGGAGCCAGGTAGACTAACGTTATTATTAGGAGCCAGGTACCCTAACGTTATTATTGGGGCCAGGTAGCCTAACGTTATTATTAGGGGCCAGGTAGCCTAACGTTTATTAGGGGCCCAGGTAGCCTAACGTTATATTAGGGAGCCAGGTAGCCTACGTATTATTAGGGGCCAGGTAGCCTAACGTTATTATTAGGAGCCAGGTAGCCTAATGTTATTATTAGGGGCCAGGTAGCCTAACGTTATTATTAGGAGCCAGGTAGCCTAACGTTATTATTAGGAGCCAGGTACCCTAACGTTATTATTAGGGGCCAGGTAGCCTAATGTTATTATTAGGGGCCAGGTAGCCTAATGTTATAATTTGGGGCCAGGTAGCCTAACGTTATTATTAGGGGCCAGGTACCCTAACGTTATTATTAGGGGCCAGGTAGCCTAATGTTATTAATAGGGGCCAGGTACCCTAACGTTATTATTAGGGGCCAGGTAGCCTAATGTTATTATTAGGGGCCAGGTAGCCTAATGTTATTATTAGGGGCCAGGGGGAGTACCACCCCCCCAGTCCCCCCTGACGCTCCGCCGCTGGTCAGATTATATAGTCATCTATCCATCCATCCATCCATTACCTATAACCACTTAATCCTCTGCAGGGTCACTGGGATCTGCTGGAGTCTATCCCAGCTCTCTTCAGGTGAAAGGCAGGGGTCCACCTGGACAGGTCACCAGTCCATCACAGGGCCACATGTAGACAAACAACCATGCACAATCACTGTCACTCCTACAGGCAATTTAAACCCACCAGTTAACCTGACATGCATGTCTTTGGGAGGAAGCCGGAGTACCCGGAGGAAACCCACGCAAGCACGGGGAGAACATGGAAACTCCACACAGAAAGGCCCCTGCTGTGGTTCAAACCAGGAACCTTCTTGCTGTGAAGCAACAGTGCTGACCACAAAGCCACTGTGCTGCACTATATAATCCATCCATCCATCCATTTTCTATACCCGTTTCATCCTTGAAGGGTCACGGGGATCCGCTGGAGCCTATCCCAGCCGTCTACGGGCGAAAGGCAGGGGGTACACCCTGGACAGGTCGCCAGTCCATCGCAGCACTATATAATCATTAATTATATAATAATCCATGGACTACATAAAAGCCTGGATTTATGGCCTTTACTAATATTGTTGAATAAAAAGGCTGTGCAGGAAGTAGCTGCACTGCAGCAGAGCAGCAACAGAACTGTCATCAGAGTGGACACACAGACACACACGTAGCAATTCACAATTACACAATCCTGCATTGCAACACTGCATTCAGAGTCAGTGATCAAATATATGCAGAAGCTGCCCTGCTGAAGAAAGAAGGACATTATCAAAGACACTGCTATGTTTAAAGACAGTAGCTGCTCTTCTAGAGAATGAGAAGAAGCTGACAAATACGAGGTGCAAATTCAGCAGCACTCAAGCACACATAGTCCATGAGAGCGATGAAGAGCCTTTCAGTCAGAGAACTGTGGACAGCAGAGACACTGGTGTTACAGAGAAGGACTGTTGACAGGCATCTGTGGGAACAAGTGCATCTAATTTTAATAAATGTTGACTCAAATCAGGTTCCTCATTTCTAAGATAACATTTGTTCCCCTTTAGAAAGTGGGCTCACTTTGAAGAAGCTGACGTTTCTGCAAACTTCATGAGAAAGTAAGTCTTTATATCTTTAACATTATTTAGCTGAAAATGAACAACTAAAAAAATTCAATATCACTCCATTATCTGCACACACATTCATAAAATTGTTGATTTTTTTTAATCAGAAAATCTTGTCTTGGTACCATTTTTTTAAAATGTTTACAAGTTTCTTTACAGACATCATTTAATGTTTGTTCAGATATTACTGCAAGAATTTGGGAAATTGATTATTTAAATGCATGTTGAGATCTAATGGAAACGTTGACCTTGTGCTGTTTGTTTATTGATTATCTCCTCTGTCCATCTATTTAGATTTTTTCAAATATATTTTAGATAATATATTCACACTTTGAAGCCACCAAAGGATAAAAAAAATAAATACATATTCATAAATCATGACAGTTAATTCAATTCAATTCAATTTTATTTGTATAGCGTCTGTTACAATGACAATTGTCTCTAGGCGCTTTACAGAGACCCAGAGCATGACCCCAAGCAAATATCATCAACTAAGATTATATCATTAAATCCAATCAATGATAATGGCAGGTAAAAAACTCCCACGTAGGGAGAAAAAAAACCTTTATACCAAACAGTGGCAAGAAAAAAACTCCACTTTAAGAGGAAAAAACCTTGAGCAGGATCTGGCTCATATGGGGGGACCTTCCTGCCGAAGGCCAGCCGGGTAGAGAAAGAAAAGAGGGGAGACAGGACAGAGAGAGGAGAGCACAGAAAAAGTAAAAAATAATAATAAAGAAGTAGTGTAATTGTTGTAGGGTGAATGCAAACGGGCTATGTAGGGCCCTATGAAATCCGTTTTATTTTTCCTCAAATTCCGTTTAGATTTTTTTCATTTTCGGTGTTTTTCGGTTTTTAATTTTTGAGAATTTAGTTTTAAGCATTTTATGCAAATTTAACCCCAATACAGTATATAAAATAATGAAATATAGACAATTTATGCAAATATAACTGTAAACGTTACTGTTATCATACTTTTAAACATATTGTGTCCAATAAAACATTCATTTTATGACAAAGAAAATAATTCAAGAAAAAAAAACTAAAATAGGTAAAATCCATTTAAAGTGAAAAAAAGAAAGGAATTTCAACAGCTGTAAACTAATCATTTTAGCCCGTTTAATTTATTCTGTTATCAGACATAGTTTGTCATGACGTACCTGACATTTTTCAGGTACGTCATGACAAACTATGTGTCTGATAACAGAATAAACTATATTTACTACAGCTGATGTAGATGCTATGAAATCCAAAGCACTGAACACTGGTTGTGTGTCAGTGTGATTTTTTCTTTTAGGGTGTTCCAGCTTTTTACAGCCTCTTTGTGTTTTGATCAGTGAGGGATTCTCGCCTTTTTATGTTTGTGCTTTTCACTCGTCCAGTGATCCTCGCACGTATCTTTTCATGTCCATTCAATCGTGTCCTGGCTAAACTAGCAGAACACTGAATCACCAGACACATAATAATCTCGGAGAAACTGCTCTGTTCTGTACCTGGGAGTCAGCCGGTAGTTCCTTCGCTTCTTCGCCGGTTTCTCAGGTGGCCGCTTCGACGTGTTTTTTTTTTTTTTTTTATTAATGAGGAAAGCGGGGGCAGGAGGCGGAGAAGCGCGCAGTGTCCCAGCTTTTCGTGACCCCCGTTGGAACATTTTCTTGAAAGAAAAGTTCCTTTCGGGCCGCCCCGGTAGAGCAGTGGTTAGGGCAGGCGGCCCATGTACAGAGGCTACAGTCCTCGTGCGGCTAATCGCGAGCTCGACTCGACTTGTCGGCTCCTTGCCGCGGGTCTTCCCCGTTCTCTCTGCCCCCTTCCTGTCTCTCTCTCCACCATCAATACAAGTCACTAGTGCCAAAAAATCTTAAAAAAAGAAAAGTCACTTTTAGTCCGGAAGAAAAAAAACAAACTTTTTGCGCAAATGCTGTTCAGTTCTGTTATATTGCGCATTTAAAGTGAATTCCGTTTTTAATCTCCAATTCCGCGATTCCGTCCGTGATTCCGTGATCACGGATTCCATAGGGCTCTAGCTATGGAGGGCCCTTGGGCGTGTGGTCAGCGTAATGAGCCATGATAGGCTCTTGAGTATCAGTAATGTGCGGGTGGGGTGTAGGTGAGGTGTGTGAGAGAAGGGGGAGGAGGGGGGAGGAGGAGGGGGTTTGGGTTTAAGAAAGAGAAGGGTAGGATTTCAAGCAAAAGGATGCGATATATAAACATAAACAGATGGAGGCAGCAGCACGGGATGAGATGGCCAGAGGACCAGGTCGCCGATCACCACGCCAGTCGGCACCCAAACACAAGTGGAGGAGAACCCCGGGATGGACAGAGGATGGAACTGCAAGTCGCATGAAACCCAGGAAACTCTGGCCTGCAAATACACAGAAAGAAAAGGGGGGGAGAACCAGCACAACAAACACAGGAAAGCAAAGAAAATGGAGCACAGTTTCAGTAACAGGGTGCTCCCAAAAGATTATAATGAGCTGGAGGAGGAGGAAGGGAGGAAGAAGGAAGAAGAAGAAAAGGAGAAGAGCAGTGGAGACACCACTCAGCAGATCATGTTGGTGTCCCCCTGTAGCGTAGGCCTATAGCAGCATAGCTATGACGAAGCTGTGATTAAGACGAGCTACTCAAGTCTTACTACTACAACTATAGTTATAACTATTAGCCCCTACACACTATAGTTTAGACTAACTGTAGGCTTTACTGAACAGAAATGTTTTCAATTTAGTTTTAAAAATGGAGATAGTATCAGCCTCCTGAACCCAAACTGGTAGCTGGTTCCATAATAAAGGTGCCTGGTAGCAGAAGGCCCGTCCTCCAAACCTACTTTTAGATATTCTAGGAACGACGAGTAATCCTGCACTCTGAGAGCGAAGAGCTCTATTAGGAGCATAACATGCTATCAAGTCTTGTAAATAGCGCGGAGCTAGGCCATTAAGGGCCTTATATGCGAGAAGCAGAATTTTAAACTCAATTCTAAATTTCACGGGAAGCCAATGGAGGGAGGCTAACATGGGAGAGATGTAATCTCACTTACGGATTCCTGTCAGCACCCTCGCTGCTGCGTTCTGGATCAATTGAAGGCTATTTAGCGAGCTTTTCGGACATCCTGCTAACAACGCATTACAGTAATCCAGTCTAGAGCTAACAAACGCGTGGATTAATTTTTCGGCATCACCCTGGGAGAGGATGCTCCTAATCTTGGCAATATTTCGGAGATGAAAAAAGGCAGTCTTGCAAACCTGATTAATATGCTGCTTAAATGACATCCTGATCAAAAATGACTCCAAGGTTTTTCACAGCTGTGCTGAAAGCCAGCGTAAACCCAGTCAATCCATTCCTCAGGTGTTTGGGACCAAAGACAATAACCTCTGTTTTATCTGAGTTTAGAAGCAAAAAGTTAGAGGACATCCAGGACTTAATGTCATTAAGACACCCTTGAAGTTTAGCCAAAGGTTTTGTTTCCTCTGGTTTCATAGATAAGTACAGCTGCGTATCATCAGCATAGCAATGAAAGTTTATGCCATGGCTCTGGATAATTTTTCCCAAGGGCAACATGTATAAAGTGAAAAGGATTGGTCCCAGAACTGAACCCTGTGGGACGCCATAGCAGACCCTAGTCCGTGTAGAAGAAACGTCATTAACATGGACGGACTGGAACCTGTCAGATAGGTATGACTTAAACCAGCCTAATGCTGTCCCTTTAATTCCAACAGTGTGCTCCAATCTATGCAGCAAAAGGCCGTGATCAACAGTATCAAAAGCAGCACTGAGGTCCAGCAGAACAAGGACAGAAACGAATCAATCATCTGAGGCCATGAGGAGGTTAACGACTCTAATCAGCGCAGTTTCTGTGCTATGATGAGTTCTAAACCCTGACTGAAAGACCTCAAATAGATCATTTCTATGCAGGTGTTCTCCTAACTGGCTAGCAACTATTTTTTCCAGAATTTTAGAGATAAATGGAAGGTCAACAGAATACTTTGAATGATGCTTCAAATTTCAACATCATTTCAAAGTGGGGAAAAAAAATCTATTTTAAATAAAACTACACTTGCATCATCAAATTACAGAAAAACTTTCAACTATGTTCTCACGTCTCTGTTCATTATATCTGGTTTTAGATCTTATGAGGTCAAGTTGCAAAACCAAAGCAGATTTCATCAGTTTCAACAGAGCCTGTCTGCAGAGAACTGGGAAACTTCCTCTTAAAACCAGTATAAGAAAAGGCCTGAAAATAGAGAGAGAAATTCTGAATGAATGGGTGCTAATGGGGCTAAATGTCTAAAATAATTATCATCTGAACTGAGGTTAAAAAGAAAAAGAAAGAAAATAAGAAAAACACCTCAAGTCCAACAGAAAATGGACAGTTTTACATTTTATTATGTTTTAATTTGCTGACATTTTAATGTAAATTCTAAAACTTGACCATGAGGAAACAAGAGGGCTAATATCAATCCTTTATCTGCTGCAAATTCTTGATCCTGAGTGTTTTATAAAACATCTCGATCAAAATGTCACAGATTTTTTAAACCATTTTTTTCCAGTGCTTTTATCATTAAATCTTGTCGTGATTTTCTTTTCTATTTTCACAACCTTATGAAAAGTCAGCTTCTAATATTTCTTTAAATATTACTCCAAGGATTTTAAAAACTGAAACACTAAAATGTGTGCTGGTTCTTTAATATTTAGCTGTCATGTTAAATTAATTTAAAAAATGTGTTGTATGAAACTGTTATTGAAATAGAAAAATTAGTCTTTTATATAACACTGCATTTTGATCAATCTCCGCTGATAAGATCAGGTTTTAGCTGCTGTGAAGTCAAGTTGTGAAACTTGAGCAGAGTTGAAAAATTTCACCTGTTTTCAGGGAACTTGAACACTTCCTCCTAAAAGCCTGAGAGCAGGTATGAGAGGAACAGCAGCATAATAAACATTACGAAACAAGAGTTCGCAATGAGATGATCGAAACGAGAAAAAAAATCTGATGATCTGCAAAAAGTAGCAAAATAAAAATGTTAAAAATGTACAGCTTTTTAATGTTGACTATTCTGACAATAAATGTCTTGTATTTGACTAATTCATTCTCATATTTATATTTCTACTAAATTATGACTGGACCTTTAACCTCGAAGACACTTGAAGTTCAAAGTCAATTTCAGAAGGCAGGTCACGGTAAATCTTGTGGAGAACAACTACAGTGATCCCTTATTTTTCGAGGTTAATGGGGACTGGCACCCCCCCCCCCCCCCCCCCCCCCCCCCCCCCCGCGAAAATCAAAATCCACGAACTGGAGCCGGAGCCCCCCCGAGCCTAAATAATATGTTTAAAATATGTTTAAAAACCGCAAAAGTAGAAAGGCACTGCAGCGAAACAAGACAAAGGCTCAACTGTGGTCTTTCTGTTACCTTCACAGCCTCTGGTCTCTGAACCGTAGTAAAACAAACCGCTGGTATTGTGCTATTTTTGGCTCGTAATTAGCGGGTAACATGCTAACAACAACAAAAGAAAAAGTCCTGTTTTCTCTTCATGGAACGAGAACTTTATTCTGGCACTGCAGGAACTTGTAACATCACACAGGTTGTATTGTTGGGCTCC
Organism: Hirundichthys speculiger; assembly: GCA_018398805.1. Lineage (NCBI taxonomy): Eukaryota > Metazoa > Chordata > Actinopteri > Beloniformes > Exocoetidae > Hirundichthys > Hirundichthys speculiger. The sequence goes on along the minus strand of JAGFBZ010001995.1, from coordinate 17,880 downwards.
TGTCGGTTAACAGAGAATGTAAATCTATACACGCTGGGCTGCTGTTGATGCTCACTACACTTTTCATCTAACCACGTTTTCGTTCTGCCGTCCCACGACACACACACTACATTACCCATAAGGCTTCACCACTACCCATAAGGCCACCTTCTTAAAGGGGCCAGGCTGGCTCACAACATTTCTTCCCTGTGAGAGAACGCGCACAACATCTTGTGACGTTTCCGCAATTTTTTCTTGATTTTTTATTACATTATACATCATATATTTCTGAAAAATCTGCAAATAACTAAAACCACAGTACTTAAAGCACGAATTGGCAAGGGAACACTGTAATTTATTTGTTCAACATAAGAAATAAAACAAGTTGAAGACGTTAATGATGCTCTGAGTCAATCCCCTCTGTCAGAATCAGAATCAGAATACCTTTATTGTCACTGAGCCAGCGTCCCAGCACAGAGAAATTACATTTCCAGTACATCGTCCAAGAAAACATACAGAGACAAACAACATATATATGACATGGGGTTATGGTGTCTGGGGGCAGCTGCCATGTAGCGGCGCTGCCTGCTTATCAGAGGGAAGTGAGGGTAAAAAAAAGTATCTCTCACAATGTGTCCTATGGAGGACACGTGAGATTAAAAAAAAACCTCAGCACAAGTAAGTAAGCATAGACAAACTTAAACTAAGACATAGAGGGGGGGTGGGAGGTGGGGGGTGTCCAGCAAAGGAGTCCGTGCGCACGTAGCCAAGTCCCGGCGCACCGCGCATTCAGTCCACCTAGCATGGAAGGTTGAAACAAGCGCAGCCAGCAAAGGACATTGAGCAGGGGGGCGGGGTGTGTGTGTATGTACATGTGTATACGTGTACACACGTGGACAAAATTGTTGGTACCCCTGAGTTAAAGAAGGAAAAACCCACAATTCTCACTGAAATCACTTGAAACTTACAAAAGTAACAATAAATAAAAATTTATTGAAAATCAAATAATCAAAATCAGCCATCACTTTTGAATTGTTGATTAACATAATTATTTAAAAAAACAAACTAATGAAATAGGGCTGGACAAAGATGATGGTACCCATAACTTAATATTTTGTTGCACAACCTTTTGAGGCAATCACTGCAATTAAACGATTTCTGTATTTGTCAATGAGCGTTCTGCAGCTGTCAACAGGTATTTTGGCCCACTCCTCATGAGCAAACTGCTCCAGTTGTCTCAGGTTTGATGGGTGTCTTCTCCAAATGGCATGTTTCAGCTCCTTCCACAGATGTTAATGGGATTCAGATCTGGGCTCATGGAAGGCCACTTTAGAATAGTCCAACGCTTTTCTCTCAGCCATTCTTGGGTGTTTTTGGCTGTGTGTTTTGGATCGTTGTCCTGTTGGAAGACCCATGACCTGCGACTGAGACCAAGCTTTCTGACACTAGGCAGCATATTTCTCTCCAGAATGCCTTGATAGTCTTCAGATTTCATTTTACCTTGCACACATTCAAGACACCCTGTGCCAGATGCAGCAAAGCAGGCCCAAAACATTACTGAGCCTCCTCCATGTTTCACCGTAGGGACAGTGTTCTTTTCTTCGTAGGCTTGGTTTTTGAGTCTATGAACATAGAGTTGATGTGCCTTACCAAAAAGCTCCAGTTTGGTCTCATCTATCCAAAAGACATTCTCCCAGAAGCTTTGTGGCTTGTCAACATGCATTTTTGCAAATTCCAGTCTCGCTTTTTTATGATTTTTTTCAGCAGTGGTGTCGTCTCCCATGAAGTCCACTTTGGCTCAAACAACGACGAATGGTGCGATCTGACACTGATGTACCTTGGCCTTGGAGTTCACCTTTAATTTCTTTGGAGGTTGTTCTGGGCTCTTTGGATACAATTCGAACGATCCGTCTCTTCAATTTGTCATCAATTTTCCTCTTGCGGCCACGTCCAGGGAGGTTGGCTACTGTCCCGTGGGTCTTGAACTTCTGAATAATATGAGCCACTGTTGTCACAGGAACTTCAAGCTGTTTAGAGATGGTCTTATAGCCTTTACCTTTAAGATGTTTGTCTATAATTTTTTTTCGGATGTCCTGGGACAATTCTCTCCTTCGCTTTCTGTTGTCCATGTTCAGTGTGGTACACACCTTTTCACCAAACAGCAAAGTGACTACTTGTCTGCCTTTAAATAGGCAGACTGACTGATTATGAGTTTGGAAACACCTGTGATGTCAATTAAAGGACACACCTGAGTTAATCATGTCACTCTGGTCAAATAGTTTTCAATCTTTTATAGAGGTACCATCATTTTTGTCCAGCCCTATTTCATTAGTTTGTTTTTTTAAATAATTATGTTAATTAACAATTCAAAAGTGATGGCTGATTTTGATTATTTGATTTTCAATAAATTTTTATTTATTGTTACTTTTGTAAGTTTCAAGTGATTTCAGTGAGAATTGTGGGTTTTTCCTTCTTTAACTGAGGGGTACCAACAATTTTGTCCACGTGTGTATGTGTGTGTAGTATGTGTGTGTTGGTAAGCTAGTGACTCCTGTCCCAGTCGGTCTGGAGCATTCATCCACCAGTGTTGTTTGGAAAGGGGCAGGGTAGGGGGAAGAGCGTCAGAAGGCATAACATCCTAGGAGAGTTGAGATAAAAGCCAGGTTCACTTCAGGGGAGCCAAATTCTGATAAACAGTAGATTGTTTAGGTCAGGCTGACTTGAGATTTCGTCTGCCTTGGAGTCTTTTCTGGGACTCAATCCAAATGTCTGAATCAAGGTCAGTCCTCCCTGAGCTGCACCTGCAACCTCTCCAAGCTTGAATCCACTTTGCCAATGAGTTCAAAAATCATCATTAGTCTGCAATTCATATCAGGAATCACATCCAGTTTCAGATTTAGCTCACCAAGAACAGGAGTGTTCATAGCCTGGCTCACTCCATCACACACGGCAGGCAGGTTAACGGTGTCCAGTATGGCAGCTGCCATGTCATTCATTTTCCGATACAACGGGTATCCGCCAACTCCGAACAGCAGAAGTCCTGTGATCATAAATCCAAATAGGTACACATCTTCAGCGTCCTCAATGTACAGAGGAGCCATACACGTCAGTTTCCACTTCCCCCAGGAATCTAGGACGTATCCAGCTGCTAGTGTTCCATCGGGTCAAGAGGGCTCTCCTGTGTCCTGTCTTCTCGTTGAGAAAATTTGATCAATTGCATTGAATCAAAATCCATGGTTGAAGATAGAATATTATGCAGACTGAGGTTCCAAAACAACAAAGAGAAGACATAGAGCAAGGGTCACTAACTGGCGGACCGCGGTCCGAGTCCGGACCCAGACAGTGTCCTATACGGACCCGAACCTATAACCAGTAAATTATTAAGGGATTTTAAATTTTGAGGGGACGCTTCTAGTTTAACCGGCGCAACTTTTCTAGTCTTTACGGCACCGGTTTAGCAGATCAGGAAACGCACAAACCAATTGCGTGCGAGTTAAGTCATCCCACGTGATGCTACCCAGCCAATCACATCTCTGCACGGCGGGCGATAAACATAGCAACTCTGACTGCAGTCAGATGAGAGGTGAGAACCGAACGGGAAGACGATTGAAAAATAGAAAGAAAGATAGTGAAGGAAAGAAGCGATACAGGGAGAGAAGACGGAGAGGTGAGTGAGCGAAAGACAGGGAGAAACAAAGGAGGAGACGAATTAGCGGCAGAGGAGAGTGAGAGGAAGACGGGGAGAAACGGAGGAAGAGACAGCAGAGAAAAAGAACTACTCATGGCGCTCTTCAAGAAGAGAACAGTGGACAGTGAAAACAGAGCTTTCAACCCAGAATGGACAGACTCCTTCATGTTCATTCTTCCCACTGGGAGCACAAAACCAGTGTGTCTCATCTGCTCAGAGACTGTAGCTCTCATTAAAAGTGGCAATGTGAAACGCAACTATGAGACAAAGCACAAAGTTTTTGACCAAACATACCCCCCGAAGTCTGAACTAAGGTCACAGAAAATAAGCAGTCTCAGAGCCCAGTATGATCAGTCCACCAGAATCCTGACCCATTCATTCACTGCCCAACAACGTGCTCATGAATGTTCCCTTAGAGTTGTTTGGATTTTGGGTCAGAACAAAAAAAAACATTCACTGATGGAGAGATTGTTAAGGAGTGCATGAGTGCAGTCGCTGAAACCTTACTTGAAGGAAAACAAAAAGAAGAGATTTGTGACAAAATAAAGCAAATACCCATATCAGCATCATCAGCCACAAAGATGCCACATCCAGCTGGATGAAGCCATTCATAAGGCACCATGTGTAGGCTTAGCTGTAGATGAGTCTACTGATGTGTCTGACAATGCTCAGCTGTTAGATTAAAAAATATTTTCTCTATTTCATTTTTAAATTCAAATCTGTCTGGTTTAATGTTAAAGGTGGGGTAGGTGTAGGTGTTCTTTTTTGCAGCACTTTTTACAATATTGCCTGAAAACCTTTTCACATTCCCATTGCACCCACTGAAATAAAATGTTTGCAAAAAAAACTAAACGTTTTGGTCCGGTCTAGAGGGTATAATCAGAGAAAAACTCTGACCAATCAATGTACTGATCATCTTTACATTTATTGGCTACCTAAAACGTCCATCAAATATCAATGCACTCCCACCCCTCCCTCCCTCCCTGCGGTTCATGTAGTCGTGAATCGTGTGAAGGCGTGGTTTCGAGGGGTGAGCTGAAGAGGAGGAGGCGGAGCCTTTGGGAGGAGAGAGGGAGTGTATATTTTCAAAATCTCACTTGAGTTGGATTGCTGGAACCGTGTTTCAAAGAACACCTACCCCACCTTTAAGTGACAATAAATACTGTCAAAATGTTTTTGAATTGTACTTTCTTTATTTGATCAGATGTTGATTACATGCAGATGTTGATACAACTACTAGGCTACTTCAGTATATATCACACAAATCATAACGTTGTGACATTATGGTGTTCTGGACCTTTGCTTTAGGAAATTTTCTCCAACCGGACCTCTTTGAATTTTAGTTGAATACCCCTGACATAGAGGATCAATAAAGGCTGTTTTTGATTGTTGGTCCACTACTCTGTGTTCTGTCTATGGTTCTAGAGAAGAACTAAGAACTGACTCTTGGATTTATAACCTTTCATTGGATGCTTGTCTTAGTCATGACAGAGCAGCTGGGGCCTGTTTCAGGAAGGAGGTTCAACAAACTCTGAGTCAAAGAAACTAACTCTCAGTCAACAAACTCAGAGTTTTTGGCTTCAGAACAGGTGTTCAGAGTTGATTCAACCAACTCAGAGAATGTTGACTCCGCGTTACAACGAAACAAAACCATCATCAATGGAGCTCTGATCCGTGATTCACCATGACACTGCAGAGTAAACAGAAAAGATGCCCCTCTTCTCTTCCTTGGAGAGTGTTTATATAAAGGATGATGGCGGATATTTGTGATGCAAATCATGCATTTAAGTTATGTAACTCTGCAGGAAATTGGTAGACATGTCATCGTTCAGACGTCTCTAAAATGTGCATTATAGCCCACAGTATGATTGACTGGCTGATGATATTAAACCCATTTCAGCTTCAGGAGACAGAAAAAAACTCTGAGTAATAAAGTCAGTGTTTGTATAAGTAAACCTGGGGGCTGTTTCAAGAAGGAGGTTCAACAAAACTAACTGAGTCAACAAACTCTGAGTAGAGTAATTCTGAATTTTCAGTTTTAGAACAGGTGTTCAGAGTTTTGTAAGATCCCCCTAGTTGATTCAGCCTCTGTCTGCCAGTCTGTCACTGGTCCAGCTCTCCGTGTAAATGGCTCTAAGTTGTGGTCTGGTAGGAAGTCCTTGCTAGATTTCCTCAACTTTGTTTAAGCTGGTGACGAGGAGACACGCCTAGTTCTCGCTGCTTACCTCCAAATGCCTAACCTGCTTCTACCGATAACTCACCTAGAAGGAATAGCCTGGCTCAAGGTACAATTATCGGTCACACTTGTTAACAGCAGTTCTCTTCTTATGATCTGCACTCTTGTTATCGACTAGGTTAGATTTAGCGGCTAGGATAATTAGCCATGTAATCATTACATTTCACAATTCATCATTGCCACATATCCACTACACTATGAGCATAATTTGATCATAACCTGCATCCATGCAACTAACATCTCTCAGCCTGTGAAATTTTTTTGTTTTTTGGCTCACACTCTTCCCTGCGGGGTGATTCCACTTCTCTGGCTGAGTTACTTGACAGTTGACTATAGAAAGCCATCATCAATGGAGCTCCGAGACCATGATTCACCTTGGCATGGCCAAGTAAAAGGAAGAGATCCTCCTGCTCTTCATCAGTCACGTGACTTTCTGCAGAAACGGAAAAAGGCAGAAGTGATGAAGGAAAAATGATGTGGAAGAAATTGCAGCACGAGTGAATGTGTATTTTAAATATTTAGAAAAAATAAAAAACATTTAAGCAGTTGAAGTACAAAAACATTTGCCAACATCAACAAAGAAAAAAATAATTTAAGGAGCTTCATATGGGTGAAATCAAAACATCCAGTAGCCTAACTGGTCATCCTGAAAGGAATTTTCTAGGCTCACACAAATGGAAGCAGGATCCTAATAAAAAGTTGTTTTAAATAATTAATGATATTAACTTCAATCATGCAGGGGACCAAACAGCATCCTTTCATGGCTAATGAGAGCAAGTGTATAATGCTAGAAAAATTAATTTTTTATTTTTTTTTTTTGGGGGGGGGGGGGGGGGGGTGCACTCATGAGCCTTGAGCATCCTTGTTGCTATTAGGAAAGCTGACATTTACAACTAAATGATAGGGTTAGTAAAACTAAATAACCAAAACTGTTTTGTGTGACGTATGAACATAAGATGAGTTATGTTTATAACGTCAGAATCCCTATTTTTAAATAATGAATACATGATGTTAAAAAAAAAAAAAAAAACATGACATCATGTCTATCCTAAAGCAGCTAAAGTAAGTATCATTAAAATGAAAGTGACCTCATGTCTTTGTAAAACCAAAAAATGTTAAGTTGGTCATGCTAAACTAATTGCTGCCTAATTATAAAAATGTACTCTTGAGATTGTCTTTTAATTGTTAAATTAAATGTAACCAAACATGTCAAATGTTTCATTTGTAAACTACAGAGACTCCAAACTCCAGATGTCTGCAGCTCTGATTTTCCTTCTCATCAGCTGTCTGATGTGGGGTGAGTTACCATCTGCTTTGTATAAAGATTGTTAACATCTATTAATATGCACTTCTGTTCATTAAAATCTATTATAATATATATTGATCTCTTTAACATTAATAACAAGGGCACAGTTAATTAAATATGCTGGTTTCTATTTTATTGTATGTTTAAGGGATATCAATGTTTATTTCATTTGAAAGTCAAAATAATTACATCAAAATTCTGTTTGTAGTAATCAGTTGACAGAAATCTATTTGAAGAAGAAAATGATGCAGAACTTTGCTGCAGAAAAGAGGTTGAGATTTTCAAAGACTGTGTTTTGTTTCAGGTGTGTGTGGACAGTGGAGGGTCTCTTTGCCATCAAAAGTAGAGGTCACAGCTGGATCCCCTTTGACCATCAAATGCTCCTTTGATATTATAGATAAACATAAAAATGAATTAAATTCCAATTGTAAACCGATATGGAAAAGTAAAGACGTGGACGACACAAACACTGATTCAAAGCTAAATAAAAATATAGAAACAACTGGAAATTTAGCACAGAAAAACTGCACCACAGTTTTTAAAAACTTGTGTCCTAATCAGTCTGACACATATTATTTAAAACTGTATTGTGAGAACACCCTGAAATATAATTATAAAGAAAGGGAAGTGATTATTTCAGTGAAAGGTAGGTTTGAATATCCATTTACACACAATTTGTATACAAATGATGTGTTTGGTGATTGTTTTGTATCAACTGCATTATACAATAATTTAAAGGCAAAAAAAAAGAATATAAAAGGCACAAACAAGTATCTTTTTATATTCAAGTAATGAACGTGTCTCTTCCTTCCAGATCCTCCTCGTACACTGACTCTGGAACCGTCCAGGCTGGAAGTGAAGGAGGGAACCTCAGTGAGTCTGAGCTGCTCTGCTCCAGCTGTCTGTCTGTCTCATCCTCCAACTCTGACATGGACCTCCAGCCTGGATGACAGTCAGAGGACACTGAAGAAGAATCAGGACACAACTGAAGTAGTGACCTCTGTTCTGAGCTTCACTGCTTCTCACCGCCATCACAGACAGAACTTCTCCTGCTCAGCTGTCTACAGGAAACCAGATGGAGGAACTAAGACTGTTACCAAGAGTTTAACAGCTGTTATTACATGTAAGTTTTATTTATTTATTTGTTCAGTTTCTCTTTTTATTTGGATAAATTATTTTCACTCTGACACTGAGGTCACTACTCATCATTACCCAGAAACCTGGACTATACGGTACGATTGAGACCACAAATTAGTGCAGCCTGCAAATGTAACATGATAATATAAGTTGTTCAGTTCAAAACACTAGTTTTTCTTTTTAACTGTCAAACTGATTATATAATTAGCTCAGTATATGAAGAATCTCATTCTTTAAAATCTGTTTGGTAAAGAGAAGAAGGGCATTGAAAATAATTATTGAACCATAAATTCAAAGATGTAACATGTACCCAAGGCATCCAAAAACACGTGTTAATTCCCATAGAATATTCTATTTTACATGGAATAAGCTGAACATTTTCTCTACTGTCGCTACAGTTCCTCCAAAGATCCTGCTCTCATCAAACTGCACTAAATCTTCAGACCAGGTCACCTGTTCCTGTCTTACTGAGGGAAATCCTTCTCCTACTGTACGTTGGTATTTGGATAAGCGACCTGTTAATCAATCTGACAAGTTTACAATCAAAGATGAATTAACAAAGAGCAGACGTCTGAGGAGCATCATCACAGTGAAAGACCCAGAAGAGACAGATCTTTCCACCTTGGTCTGTCAGAGCTTGAACTCTGTAGGAGGAGCTACTCTTCAATTTTCTGTCATCAGTCATCAGACTCAAGGTTGGTCTTATATGCATCTATGAATTTGATATTTTAACACAAATGGAAAGTGCAACCAAGTATCTTATATTATATAACAGTAGGTTTATCTTGATGGTAGTTCATAACTATTTTAAAGATATTAATTTAAAGGTAATATAACTGGTTATTCTAACTGCCTTTTTACTTAAACATAATTTTCTGTTACTATGGAGTGCACTTTTTCAGTTTAATCACACAGACAAGTCTAACTTGTGTCAGTACATTATGCACTGTGCATTATTTTTTATTGTCATTGAGGAATGCATTTTTTCAGTTAGTAATTCTGATGCATGTATTTCCATCAGTTCAAGGAGCCTTTATTTTTTATATCAGTCAGTAATGAACCTTATTTAAGTTGACGAGAGATATCAAATAGGTTTGTTTGATAGCTTTACAAAAATGTTTGAGAGGCTTGCCAATAATTTTTCATTGGAAAAAATAAATATCTCTTCATTTAAAGAGTCAAAACTGTTTTTTGGTTTGGTACATAGCATTGATGTAATGATCTTTGGTATACAGTATGTGTGTGTTATCGGTATTGGTATCGGCCTTTAGGAGCTGAAAGTTATCAGTTATCGGTATTGGTTTTAAAAAAACAGTTATCGTGCATCCCTACACTTTTCAGTCAATGTCCTCCTTAAATACCAGGGGTCTCCTCTAATTCATTGCTACCATGTCAAACAGCAAATAGAAACACAGCACCATCTCAGGTCTTTCAATGTTGATCTCATTATTGCAGTTTCATTTTTTTCTGTTTTTTGTTTTTCCTTCATCTTTGTCTTCTTCTTTTACTTACTGGTTGGCAAACAGTGAAAGTGGTGCTGGTGTAGATGTCACAGGTAGGTATAGATCCCCGGGCCACAACAACACAGACACAGAGGGCAGCGTAGGTATAACAATAATTTTATTGTGCTAAAAAAATAAAATGCTAAAAAATAAAATTGAAGTAAAATACTGATCAGTAAAAAGCAGATAAAAAGCTGGATAAGAAAAATAAAAAACAACTAAAATTATAACTTATAGTCCATCAAAGTCTGTTCTCTGATGCGATCCAGTCGGCTGGGTTTCTCTTACTCTGCACCGTGGGTCAGGGCGGAGGCAGTTCGGTGTCGCGTCTATTGTCCTTCACCCCCACAGTCCTGACGAACTGACGTGATCCGGCGGTGCAGTCCGACCAGTAGCCAAGGCGGAGCTCAAAACTGATGGGGACGTTTCGTCTGTCCTCGACCCTCGTCCTCCTGACGGCCTCACGTGATCCAACAGCTGGGAACAATTCAGAATAACAAAATCAACCCCAGATTCAGCCACACCGCCGCACATTCACTTTGTTGCAGGCTGGTTCACGTTCCTTTAACTTATCATATAGAGCAATGGTCGCGTGGCCACCCGCCGTCTGGTCCTGTCCAACCTGCAGCCCCTGCTGCACTTCTGGGAGAGACGCCGAGCCCGGAGTGACACGCCCGGTTCCTTTTTCTTCCCTCAGCTGATGAGCTTCACCTGTTTTTTTCTTGGCAGCAGCTAATTGTCAATCAGTCAATGGGAGACACACACGGGAGGAAATACAACAGGGCGGAACCATGCGCTCATGTCCTTAATGTCCATGTGAGTTCATGCAAAAAAAACAATACACAGCAATGCACACGTATAAAAGAACTACACACAATATAAAAAATGCACTCAATAAAAATGACATTAGGGACAGCTCCTGTCACCCCGTGACATAGACTCTCAGTCATATCAGTATTTAGTGAGTCTTTGTTTTAAACTGATCATCAGTCACTGATGGAGGAATTATTCTGTTCTTCCAATAAATTCCATAAATTAGGTTTTAAATTGAACAAAAACAGAAAAAACAAACAGGGGAATAAATTAAATTTTTACTTTGAAACTGCACTTTTAGTTTTCCATAATCAAAATTAAAATTGGTCCAGTGGCAGAGACAATGACAGAGATGCATCATTAGCTGTTTTTTTTTTTGTTTTATTTTCTTTTTTCACACAACGGATCTCATCCATGAAACTTTTATGAGTCTGTGAGTATATTTGCATATAAACCACCAGCTTTCTAAAAATCTGCTTCAGATTCAAGAAACTTGGATTTCTTTGAAAGAATGTAATGTTGTTTCTTCTGTCAGTTTACTGAACTACTAAAGTTCAGTTGTCTTAACTATTAAAAAAACTAAAAGAAGTTATTTAATTTAAGGGAGAAATACTTGGACTTATGGCCTTGGAACCTTTTTGAGGTACGAATGGGCATCTGTTTATTTCTGTTGCTAAAAAGGTGAATTTAGTTTCATTTAGTTTTGGTTTGTTTTATCTCCTGCTGTGCTCTGACATCACTCTTATCCGTGTTTCTGAAGTTTCTGAACTTTTCTTTTATTAATCTATTTTTTTTATTTTCTTTTTTGTTAGGGACATAACTGCATGCGTTTTAAATATTAAACATCAGTCTTGTTTTCAGGTGGAGGGCTGTCACATGCATTCATCATCAAATCTGTGGCTTTACTGGGATTCGGATGTCTCCTGGTGTTTTTTATACGGTAAGTGAGCAGTTGGTGACAAAATCTTTTATACTAACGATTTTTTAAAGAAACCGTGAGCAGATCAACTGCATCTCACAAAGCTGTTTTGACTGAAAATACATAAGGAAGTCTGAATTAGTCTAAGATTAATACTGGAACACGTGCAGTTCCTCAAAGACATCCTTAACGTTTTTAAAAGGTTGCAGGCTACTGACTCTCATAGGACTGTGGCAGAGAGTAGGGATGTTCCTGGCGACTAATTTCCCTGTCGACTAAACGAAAATTTTAATTAAGACTAGTCGACTAGTTTAAAAAAAAAGGAAAACACTCAGAAAACAGTGAAAATTTAGCACAATTTATTGAAACAACGAAACAGAATTTGAAACATTGTCCCAAAAAATATTGTGTGTAACAAGAGTTCTTTAAGCCTTAAATCACAATGTTCAACAACCATGTCGGATTTTAAATGCCGCTGAAGTACAAGACACTTTGCACCGTGCAGTATGAATGAATGTGAACATGAAGGCAACTCAGTCAAACGTTAACCACCAAAATAAATAAATTACCTCTGACACATTGAATCTTGCAGATTATCCGACAAAAATTATTGTTTTAATTCACTTTCAAGTTAATAAAACATCTAAATTATAATTGTATTTCAACCGAAACGAGCAGCATTTTGCGCCGTGCAGCAGAATATAAACCCTGCACATCCGACAAAAACTCACTTAAAGTTAACAAATAATGTAACATCTAAAAAAGATAAATTGATGCTGAATTATTAAGCTCTATGGGCAGTTCAATATGAGTGTAAAATTAAACAAACATCTAAAATCTCTCAGACCGGACGGGAGAACACGTCTCCGGGTAAACAATGTCAAATCAGCCCGAGTGTGGCTAGCACCGCTAGCATTAGCAGCCTTCGTCTCGTGCAGATTAACATCCAAATGCTTGAGTCGAATGTGGTTGCGCATTGCTCCAGTCGAGTGATTGTAAGCCAGTTGTTTCTGACACAGTCTACATACTACCTTGTTTTCATTTTCTAGATTAAAGATCCGCCAAACCGCGCTGGTTTTGCGAGACTATCTTCCCACTGTGCCGTTTTAAAACTCCAGTCTACTCGAGCATTTCCGCGGGGAGGGGGCTGCTGTCTGACAGCTCTGTAGCCCCGACTAGTGGCGGGCGGCTGTATGACAGTTAAGCGGCCTTGTACATGAATAAAACACAAATTGGTTTAAACGACTAATATTTCTGGTGCCGACTAGTAAGTGAGCGGACGTTTAATCGTTTAGACGACTAATCGCGCGCATCCCTAGCAGAGAGAGACATAGTTGAAATCATCAGTTATGGTTAAAAGTGCATGGGACGGTTGGGTCTGTAGCTTAACAACAGAAGAACTGATGCTTTCACACACAACATCTTTACCAGCTGATGGCAGGATGTAACCTGCCACTATTACTATTATCTATCATAAGAATACACTAAACTTTCTCAGTAGATAATGACGGAAAACTCACAGCTAACAGAAACTATGTTTTCACTGTGTCCAAGATTACACCATTTCTTGTTGACAAGCACTGTAATTCCACTGCCGTTGCTTTAACCGCCCCTCTTAAAATCTCTGTCCATATTGTCTGAAAGTATGCAGAGATGCTGGAGTCAGGAATATGCTCCTGCAGTGAAACACATAATACTGAATTGCTGAAACTCCAGGTTTATCCTCGTAAGTACTTCAAGGTTGTCCGTCTTATTTACAAGAAATCACACATTCCCATGAATGATGGAAGAAAGAGCTGATTTAAACTTCCTCTTTTTCTCTCTCTGCTTTTTGATGTCTAAAAGGAAGTAGTGATGGTTTTATTTAATCAGTCAGTTGTTTTATAGCCAAGCATTCACTTTTTGAAAGATTCATTTTATATCCCGAGATCCTAGTGAAAGATCCCAGGAAAGAGAGAATGTGTGACAGAATGTGTAGACGAAGGATCATCTGGATACGAAAGGACATCATCAGCAAACAGTGAGACATGATGATCTTTTCATGCATTCAGAGCAAGTGAGAGTTGCTCAGTGGCTTCTGTTCCACAGAAGCAGAGGAATGGTTCAGAGCACTGGGTGTTGGTACAAACAGATCCATGTGGTGCTGTATAAAGTAGTCAGATCCAACAGATGAGGCCTGAACCAAAACCCATTCTACCAGGCCTTATCAGCGTCAAGAGATATTACGACCTCTGGTTCTGTGTGAGAGTGAGGGATTTGAAGTCTTTGAATATTGATGAATGACTTCCATCCATTATGAATCCTGTCTGATCTTCTGATATAATTAAAGGTGACACATCTTAGTTTGTCAACAAGGACTTTAAAATCAGTTCAGAGAAGAGAACTCTTGTAGAGGAATGCGCAAGTTAAGGGGTTTTAATGAGCTTGAAGATCAGTGACTGGTGATAGGAGTGGTAAAACAATTCCAGTAACATAGAGGCCAACTACTCCAAGAATTTCTCATAAAATTCAACAGGATACCCCTCAGATCCTGGGGTTTGCTGCTATTCATTAGATTGTATGGCCCCTTCCATCTGTAAAAACTACAAGTGTTGAGTTTCTCTCAATCATCTGATAATATGGGTAAAGCTAAATCAAGATTTGTTAATTTGGAGTAGAACCTCTTAAAAAGATTGGAGGTAATGATGCCTGTTTCATGTCGAATCTGTGTAATTTGTCCTGCAGCCTTCAGCTGATGGACTAGAAGCTTCAAGGTTAATAGAAGGTCAAGCTCTGTTTGGAGTGAAACTGTTTCTTGTAAGTCAGGCAACTGGAAGGAGAGAAGTAGCTCATCTAATGGATTTCTCCAATAACCCTATTCACATCTAACAGGACGATTTTATTCTCCCCCTTACAAAAAAAATCTGGATGAGTAAAGGATGGATGCTGGGGTGTTTCTGATCTCTGATTCCACAAAATACTGAATCAGGGACATGTTTACAAAAATTAGTTTCAGCCAACTAAAGTGGGTCAAAGTATCAAAATCATCAACTTTTTGGGTTGAAATTAAATTTAAGATCTAAGGTGAGCATTGTGTGATCTGATATAGTTATTGGAGAAAACTGAACTGAAAAACTGAAGGAACCAGGGCCACATCTTTCATGAATATGAACAATGAGCATTCAAGTACACAGAGTAAGCTCAGCTAGGGTGGTGTGCTCGTCTCCAAGAATTGACATAAATGTATGGATTCATAAAGACTGAGAGCATTAGCGCTCTTTTTGATTGTGAAATAGATCTTTTCCCAGATCTATCCAGTACTGGGGATGTTCATGTCTCTGCCTCATAGAAGTAAATGTGAATGTGTTTTTGGAGAAGAAGACAAGAGATTGACACCAGTCACTAGTCAAGAAAATATGAACCACTTTTAGTAAAGTGGTTGACCTTTCAAATTTAATCTGCGGACCAAACACACACACACATGTGATCACACACATTTATCATTTATGTTCTACTGTATTTTTCAGGACTCTGAAAAAACACTTCAACACCAAGAATCAGTCCACAGGTGAAACTGACACTGCTGCTGCAACAAGGGAGGAAAATGAGGTAGATTTTCATTTGACATTTAGACTTCAAACTTTAAAACAAAGGTATTACAGAATAATATGGTCAAGTGTAACTGCTCTGTCTTTCTGTTTAATTTTAGGTGTCTGATGCATCAGAAGATCGCATCTATGTCAACAGCAGTGAGCATGAACGTCACCCTGCAGCTGTCTCTGAGTAAAACAGCGTTAACCTTCCAACTCTGGCAGTGAACAAAGAGCCAGTTAATCTCAGGGAAGCGTGACAAAGATGTGACGTACTCAAATATGTAGAGGAAGATGGATGGCAGCTCAGAATGTGCTCAGGTTAAATTCAGTAATAAGACTGCTTTGCTGAAATAGTTAATGACAGTATTTTGTATCAGCCTTCCTGCTAAAAAAAAATAACTGTCTTGCTTTAGTGTTGCATTTTTGATTTGAAAGTCACAGAAGAAATTGAATATGTCTTTTTTTAATACTTTACTGTCAATGTCATTTTTTTTCATAAATGTATCTGATTGTAATTGTATAAAGAGGAGAAAACAGCTTATTACAGACTTTTTTTGTTCTATTTGTTTTTAATTTACATTAAAGCAGTCATACACGGTCTTTGTGATGTATGCATTTCATTTTATTTAATTCATTTTTTCAGGTAGTTTTTTTTTTCTTTACCAGCGTTTATTTCAATACCAACAAATAACACATTCAGAAGAACATGTACATGCTGGGTATAACATGATAATTTAGACAGTTTCTGGTTATATTCTCCTCATTTCACTTTTTTTTGTTAATGAATCATAAATGAAGAGCAATTACAATCATCATGACACGAGTATTCTGGTATTTAAATGGTGCAAGTATCAAATATCCAGCAGCAGCTCAGGTGGATGTAACACTGAAATCAATGTGGGGGTAAAAACATGTGTCGACCTGAAACTTGAGACAAACAGACTGGAAACATGCAGGACAGAAGTGTGAGCAGAGCTGTTTCTTTCTGGATTCCAGACTATTCAGATGTATTGTGCCCCAGCAGCCACTAGAGGGACCCCGAGCTAAGGTCACCCTCAACAGACTGTACGATACAATATAAGACTTATAAAGTACAATTTCTAAATTTGTTTCCAAAGTTTATAGTTTTGTTGTTAGTAGTAGTCCTAATATTGTTCTTGCAAAATTGCGATTTTACAAAGTCACAATTTCTGTTTTTTGTTTTTTTTTGTTGCCAGTTTGTAAATATATACTGTCTCAATATTTGTGAAGTGATTGTATTTATTGAGTTTATCAATGATTTTATTTAAGTATTGCTTGACTTTCACTTTTTAGTTAAGTTTAAAAGTCATCAATTGTTTTTTTACGCTAAAAGTCCAACAGATGAATGCATCTTCACAGATTACCTTGAAGGGTTGAACTCCTCCATTAAACTGGCTTTACAAAACAGGGATCCCCAAACAAAACCTGATGAGCCCCAAAACAGATAGAAAAGGTTTAACTTGCATTATGTTGAACCAGGTTTAAACAGCTGTTTTTAAACAACCGTGTTCCTTTGGATGAACTACATCCAAGTCTTATTGAGATATTCTGGTGAACACATTTAGTAAAAAAAATCAATTTAGCAGAGGAACATCTACTGTAGAGATGCCGGATGACGTATTTTTAACCCGCAACCGCTCTTAAATCTCTATCCGCCCGCTTTCATTTGCAGGAAACGTTTTTCACAATTTTCAAACCGAACCGACCGCCATCCTTTTTAATAATATGTAAAATATTTTTCTAATTATTATTATTTGAGTGCTTCAACCGCAACCCCCGAATTTAATTAAAGTATTATTTTGACGAGTCATCCGCCGATATGGATTATCCCTCCGCCCGCGGGTGCACGGTTCAACCGCGCATCTCTAATCTACTGTGCTACTTTGTTTGATATTTTACTATTCAACAAAATGATCTAAGTTCTTTATCTGGATCCACAATACAAAAATACAACTTGAATTCATCATTTTAAAGATACAGTGTAGCATCTTAACCATTATTATAAAGTGGACCAAAGGAGGCTCTGGTCAGACAATGACCCAATGAAACAGCTTCATAACACAGACCTTCATGAAGAAAGGAAAAGACACAGTATCTGGAGTCTCCCCTGCTGGGTGATGAGCAGAGCAAAAGCTGATGGAAAGATTATTGAGACGCCTGGACAATGTGGGGTTTGTTTCGAGAGGAGATGGGTGCACAGAAGAGGTTTAAAGACAGAAAGATTCATTAGATGACATTAGGATAAATCTGAATCACGATCCAAGAAATGTGGGAGGACAAATTGTGTTAAACTGACTATATCCAATGAACAAATCTAAAAGTACAAAATTATTATTATTATTAAAAATTATTAATTAGCATTGTTTTATGGATCTCTACAAATTACTGAACTGCAATAAGGCTGTTTGTCCTGAACGTTGCAGCTTCATGTAACTGGTCTGAGTTTGAACTAAGTGACCTTCTTGTCAAATCATATCAAATATGTATCACACAAAACTCTTTGTTTTAGTCCAGCACCAAATGAATGTTTAAATAAACAGATTTTTCAGGAAGTAACTTCTCTGCAGCGGCATTAAAGAGAACGGTCATTAGTGTGAAAACACCCAAATGTAGCAGTTCAGAACTACTCAATGTTCATTGTTATCCCTCAAAGTGGGTGAAAAGAGACTAATTTTGGTCTAAAAAGAAAGAAAAGCAGAGACCTGTT
>JAGFBZ010001994.1:0-55948 GCA_018398805.1 Hirundichthys speculiger | reverse complement strand
ATACTAATCAGGGAATTTCCTCTTCCCTTTTAGGCATTATAGGAGCCGACATGAAGTCGTATGTGAAAGTTTAAGTTTTTCACTTTATAAAAAACAGTTTAAGTAAAACCACACTCTGGTGTGTTAAAAGTGGCTGAACGCCTGTGTGTCTTGCTTTGACTGCATTCGTCACATATATATATATATATATATATATATATATATATATATATATATATATATATATATATATATATGTATGTATATATATATATGTATGTATTAGGGCTGGGCGAAATGACATTATTCTGGCATTAACTCATTAATTTATTAGCGCTGACATTTATTTTATCCCGCATCAACGCATGTTGCCCACATACTTTTGTTTTGAAAGGTTTTGCTGTTACCTCAGAAATTGCCTGTTTTAATGTTATGATGGTGGCTCTGGATTTTGTTGGTCGAGTTTTTTATTTTTCAGAAAAAAACAGGGTAACATTAATGCCCTGGCAGTGGCAATAAGCTTTATTTTATTTAACATTTTTACAGATGAGATTTACACTTAATATGTGTTACTGACGAGTGCTGATGAAGTGTTTGAACAACAAATGTTATGGCAATTTCATTCATACAGCAGCAGAACATAAAAAAAAATGCACTTTACACTACTTTTGAATTCACTATTTGATTTT
Source organism: Hirundichthys speculiger (assembly GCA_018398805.1). Classification (NCBI taxonomy): domain Eukaryota; kingdom Metazoa; phylum Chordata; class Actinopteri; order Beloniformes; family Exocoetidae; genus Hirundichthys; species Hirundichthys speculiger. The sequence goes on along the minus strand of JAGFBZ010001994.1, from coordinate 55,280 downwards.
GCGTATACAATGTGATTAATCGTGATTACTCAGGGAAATCATACGATTGATCTCAATTAAAAATTGTAATCGTGGTGTGTGTGTGTATATATATATATATACACACGTGAACAAAATTGTTGGTACCCCTCAGTTAAAGAAGGAAAAACCCACAATTCTCACTGAAATCACTTGAAACTTACAAAAGTAACAATAAATAAAAATTTATTGAAAATCAAATAATCAAAATCAGCCATCACTTTTGAATTGTTGATTAACATAATTATTTAAAAAAACAAACTAGTGAAATAGGGCTGGACAAAAATGATGGTACCTCTATAAAAGATTGAAAACTATTTGACCAGACTGACATGATTAACTCAGGTGTGTCCTTTAATTGACATCACAGGTGTTTCCAAACTCATAATCAGTCAGTCTGCCTATTTAAAGGCAGACAAGTAGTCACTCTGCTGTTTGGTGAAAAGGTGTGTACCACACTGAACATGGACAACAGAAAGCGAAGGAGAGAATTGTCCCAGGACATCCGAAAAAAAATTATAGACAAACATCTTAAAGGTAAAGGCTATAAGACCATCTCTAAACAGCTTGAAATTCCTGTGACAACAGTGGCTCATATTATTCAGAAGTTCAAGACCCACGGGACAGTAGCCAACCTCCCTGGACGTGGCCGCAAGAGGAAAATTGATGACGAATTGAAGAGACGGATCGTTCAAATTTTATCCAAAGAGCCCAGAACAACCTCCAAAGAAATTAAAGGTGAACTCCAAGGCCAAGGTACATCAGTGTCAGATCGCACCATTCGTCGTTGTTTGAGCCAAAGTGGACTTCATGGGAGACGACACCACTGCTGAAAAAAATCACAAAAAAGCGAGACTGGAATTTGCAAAAATGCATGTTGACAAGCCACAAAGCTTCTGGGAGAATGTCCTTTGGACAGATGAGACCAAACTGGAGCTTTTTGGTAAGGCACATCAACTCTATGTTCATAGACTCAAAAACCAATCATACGAAGAAAAGAACACTGTCCCTACGGTGAAACATGGAGGAGGCTCAGTAATGTTTTGGGGCTGCTTTGCTGCATCTGGCACAGGGTGTCTTGAATGTGTGCAAGGTAAAATGAAATCTGAAATCTGAAGACTATCAAGGCATTCTGGAGAGAAATGTGCTGCCTAGTGTCAGAAAGCTTGGTCTCAGTCGCAGGTCATGGGTCTTCCAACAGGACAACGATCCAAAACACACAGCCAAAAACACCCAAGAATGGCTGAGAGAAAAGCGTTGGACTATTCTAAAGTGGCCTTCCATGAGCCCAGATCTGAATCCCATTGAACATCTGTGGAAGGAGCTGAAACATGCCATTTGGAGAAGACACCCATCAAACCTGAGACAACTGGAGCAGTTTGCTCATGAGGAGGAGTGGGCCAAAATACCTGTTGACAGCTGCAGAACGCTCATTGACAAATACAGAAATCGTTTAATTGCAGTGATTGCCTCAAAAGGTTGTGCAACAAAAATATTAAGTTAGGGGGGGTACCATCATTTTTGTCCAGCCCTATTTCATTAGTTTGTTTTTTTAAATAATTATGTTAATCAACAATTCAAAAGTGATGGCTGATTTTGATTATTTGATTTTCAATAAATTTTTATTTATTGTTACTTTTGTAAGTTTCAAGTGATTTCAGTGAGAATTGTGGGTTTTTTCCTTCTTTAACTGAGGGGGTACCAACAATTTTGTCCACGTGTGTATATATGTATATATATATATATATATATATATATATATATATATATATATATATATATATATATTTCCAATCCTGATCTATAAAGTAAATGTACAGGGCATGATTTAGCAACAGAAGCTGGCTTAGACAGTTTCCCTGCTATCTTGGGCTTGTACTTGGAACTCACTAAAGGCACTTCAGGCTAATTTTTTTTTCACTATGACTTGTCCTCGGGCTGTCATTCTTCTGTGTGGAGCAACAGTCAATGAGTAGGTCACCCTGAGCTGTCCACTGTAAATTCCTATCCTGCAAACTATAAAACAGCAGGAACAGAGTCTCTTCCCGCCTCCATTCACATCCTACTGAGGTCATCATCTTGTCTTCTGTCTGTGTTCTACAGGCAGGGTGCCTTCATTGTAAACACCACTGTTGCATAATTCAGTGCAGGGAGGGAGATGGCAGTTCCTTAAGACTTTGGTGGTGGTTGTGTGTGTGTGTGTGTGTGTGTGTGTGTGTGTGTGTGTGTGTGTGGGGGGGGGTGGGGGGGGGGGGGGGGGGGGGGGCACATCCTGGATAATTCTGAGTTATAACTCTCATGCGAGCATTTTCAGACCTATTTGACCAGTAGAACATGAGAAACTGCCTTGGATGGATGCCTGAAATTAGATATATTTGTATCAACAGACAACATATGTTACCAAAATATGTCAAATTGTTGCAACTTCTCTACCTCAAGTAATGTTGGTAAGACAAGGAGAGGTCATTTTCTCATATCTCTGTATCAGTTATAGTTTGCTCGATACATATACAGTATATTGAATAAATTTCCCTATTTTGAAAACAACAAAAGCAATGTGTGTCCACACAGCTGAATACTTTCAAACTAGCTGGTCAAAAGTAGTTGCTGATGGTGTAGTAATAAATCAGTCTTATGTCTTTGTACAGGTTAATTTGAATGCTTTGTGTGCCAAAGGTTTGTCTGAATGTTTCAAAGGTGGAGAGGATGGAGATGGAAAGATTGAAAAGGTGGTGGTGGTTAGATGTGGTATATGGAGCAATATGCACAGTAGAAGCTGGGTGATTGTTTCTGGCTGATGCTTCTGCATACGCTTGGTCACTGCACTGCATAGAGTCTCATTAGTCATTAGTATGGGTGTCAGTGCCTCTCCTTCAGCTGAACCTGCCATACCACTACAGTAGTAGAGCTGCCTGCCGCATTGTCCCTGAATGGCTGATGTGAGCTCAGTCTCATTCAAAAGATGACTGAAGCTGAGTTTAATGAATCCCTATAATGGAGATATGCGTTGTTTTATCGTACAGCACATGCAACCATGTTTCAAAAGGTTGTGTAATGCACATTGAACATATATCTGGCATTAACAGCATTAAAGTTACTGACAGGTGACATGAACAACATTAACCAGCTAGCTGGAATACTACCTAAGGCACTGAGAAGAAGGATGTTATTTTGTGCGCTGCCCTCTGTAACATTTCTATGCAATATATCAAGCACTCAGCTGCAATGACGTACCCTCCCTCCCCAAGCAGGCTAGCCCACCCATGAAAAGTTTAAAAAAAAAAAAATCGTCCATCAGCTCAACTAACATGACAAAGAACCTGAGTTTTGAGACAACCTCTAAATTTCCCAGATCTTGATATGAATTAAGATTTACCTAAAGAGTCTAAACAAGCCTGATCCACAAACAGCTGTGACTTTCAGTTCCCAGGTTGACTTCAGGGGGCAGGCTGGCATTTTTATGATGTGGCTGACATAGGATATAAGAGGAATGGACGCAACTGCGTACTATAAACACAATTCACATATTTGCTATGCTGTTTATTATACAGTATCAACTGTATTTAATTGATAATGCAGGTATCAAGCATAATGTACAGATATTGTACTGGAAGGTGAAGTGAGGATTCTTTGGCAAAAATGTCCTAATAGCTTTTATTTAGCATGTCTGATTTATGTGGATTAGAGCTGTCTGTCTTTTCTTTTCTCTTTGCACGTGGTACCACACTGACTCTGATGTTGAGATCAGTGATCCGTGAGGAATTCATGGATGTATCTGGAAGCTCTCTGCTGGACAAGAATAGGAAAAAATGTAGCTATACTGTTTAATTTTAAAGTGGTGTTTACCGGGGGGGGGGGGGGGGGGGGGGGGGGGGGTGGGGGGGCTGTCATTAGAATTGCGAGTTTTCTCCTTGAAATTAACGACTCACCAGAAATTGCTCCTTCACTTCTTTGGGAAACAGGGAAGGCAGTGCTAAGAGGACAAATCATTTCATACTCGACTTATAAAAAAAAGAACAAGAAGAAGAACGAAGTTTGGAAAAAAGATTAAAGAATTAGAATGAACAAATGCTAATAATCCCACATCTGAAACTCAGTCAGAATTACAACACTGTAAATTAAAAATGAATGAATATCTAAATAAAAAGACTAAATTTCTCATCCAGAAACTTAGGCATGAGCAGTTTGAATACAGCAATAAATGCAGTAAATATTTGGCTAATCAGATTAAGAGGAAATAAAGAAAAATCAGCAATATCCACAATTGTAAACCCAGAAGGCAAAATTGTACAGACACCAGAAGAAATAAACGAAACATTCAGGAATTTTAATCAGACCCTTTATTTCTCTCCAAATAAATCAAATCTACAAGATATTGATACATTTCTAAATGATATTAACCTTCCTCGCCTTACAGAAGATCAAGTTAAAGAGCTGGAGGAGCCAATTATCATAACAGAACTCCATAAAGCTCTTAAACTTTTGTCTAATAATAAATCACCAGGTCCAGATGGCTTCCCTGCTGAATTTTATAAACACTTTTGGAACATCCTAGCACTAGTATTTATATGACTGACAGATGACATCAAACAAAAATCTCAGCTTCCTAAAGAAATGAATACTGCTATTATCTTTTTAATACTATAAAACCTGGCAAAGACCCCACATCTTTATCAAGTTATCGTCCACCGTCTTTAATTAATACGGATACAAAAATCATTAGTAAGGCATTGGCACTCCGAATAGAAAAAATAACTCCACTTATTATTCACTCGGATCAAACAGGTTTCATTAAAGGAAGACAGTCCTGTAATAATAATCTACGCAGACTATTTAATTAAATTCATCATACGTCACAAACAAACACACTGGCAGCGATATTTTCATTGGATGCAGAAAAAGCATTTGTCAAGGTTAGCTGGGAATTTCTATTTCAAACACTTAAAAGATTTGGCTTTGGCGATTCATTTATTCATTGGATAAGCATTCTCTACAACTCACCTACGGCAACAGTTCTCACAAACGGCATAATGTCACAGTGTTTCACTTTACACAGGGGCACAAGGCAGGGATGCCCACTTTCTCCATCCCTATTTGCTATTTTTATAGAACGTCTTGCAGCAGCCGTACGTAAACATAGTAAAATCTCAGGAATACAGACAGGAAATGCAACACATAAGATTAGTTTATATGCAGATGACATTCTTTTATACCTAGAAAACCCGTCGACATTCCTCCCCCAAACTATCACTCTAATAAATTCCTTCTCCAAGATCTCAGATTACACTATTAACTGGACTAAATCCACCATCCTAGCGCTAAACCTCAGTAGTTGGGATGTGGCTGCCCAAACAGTACTTCTATCATTTAAAACAGACAATATATTTTCCCTAAATTGTCAGAATTAGTTGGCCTTAACTATAATCCTCTATTAAAAACAGTAGAAGGAAACTTTAAACATTGGATGAATCTGCCAATAAACCTGATTGGCAGAATTGCCACAGTAAAATGACCATCCTTTCTGTGATAAATTATCTTTTCTTAATGATCCCAATTAAACCTCCAAGTTCTTGGTTTAAATCTCTAGACTCTATAGTCTCACAATATTATTGGAAAAACAAGAAGGCTAGAATTATATTATCCACACTACAGAAATCCAAATCTAAAGGTGGTCTGAAGGCTCCAAACTTCTCTTATTGTTTCCTTCCAAACAAAATCAAATATATTTATAAATGGATAAATCCTAAGCAGTGTGACCCTTCTTGGATGGACTTAAAACAATAATTTTGCAAAAAAAAATCAACATTTTCGATTTGGCTTTCATAAGTCGCTTAATTACTCGCCATTCCTGTTTTAAAAACTCCTATAATGCCCAGCTACAACCTTGACAGCCTGGTGGGATTTTCACCAGATGGCTAATATCATCATCTCACCGAGTAAATACACACCTATTTGGAATAATCTGGGGTGGGGGGGGGGGGGGGGGGCGCTGCCTCCTGTGTGCTGCCTCCCTGCGGGGCGGTGGCGGTGGTGGGCGACAGGGGGGGTGGCCCGTGCCTGGGGTATCTCCCCTCGCCATGGTGCGTCCGGGTTGTGGCGGTGGTGGTGGTGTGCCCCATGGTGGGGCTCCGATGGCTGCCCCCGATGGGACCCCCTTTGCCCAAGACCATCCTTGCCTTCGTGCTTGTTGTTGGTGGTGGTGGTGGTGGTGGGGGGGGGCTTGTCCTTGGGCTGCATGGGGTGACGGCTACCGGGGCTGCATTTTCTGTGGCACTGCTGCTGTGGGCTGGGGCCTGGTGAGTTGGGTGCCGGGGGGGGGGGGTGGGCGGGCATCGTCGTGGCCCTGCCTGGCCCCCCTGTCAGTGGACATATGCCTCGGGGGTGTTTGCACCTTGACCTCTCGGGTCGGGGGGCAGAGGTCCTCTCGGGCCAGTCGGGCCCTGGGATGATGGGAGTTAGCTGGCGTTTTCTCACCAGCGGGAAGATTTGAGACAGATTAAGATAAGGAGAGTGGTGATGGTAATGGTGGTGACAGTTTCCTTGGTACTTTGGTAACTTACATGTGAGTGTATATAAGCACAGACACATTTATGCTTTACACCCCTCCCCCAACACCCCCCTCTACTGTCAACACAATCAATCGATAATGTTTACATCAATTCTCCTTATACAGGTCTATAGTTTGGTACAGGGGCGGCACTAGGGGGTAGCTTGCAGTTGCTATAGCAACCCCAAAATATGGCCTAGCAACCTCAAAGCAACCCCAAGAATGGAGACTATTAAAAATGAAAAAATCTTAATTGTGTTAAATAAAATAAAAATGGGACAATTTAATTTAAATTCATTTCATGTGTTTTTGTTTTAAAAAAATAAAAGATAGACAATTAAAAACGATTTAGCTGGCCTGCAGGGGTCACCGAAGTCACTTGGGAAAATTAAACCGGGCCGTCCTTTTCTATCTGTTGAAGCAAGTCTGCCAGATCCCTGATGTGTACTTATGTGAATATAACTGGTTAAATGTGATGAACAGGTTATTGTCAAATGATTTGTGTCTAGACTGTTAATGTGTATTTCTCACTGCTGTGAAAAGCGGCATGACTATATGGTAAAATTATAATAACGAACTTCAAATGATTTTTTTATCTGTTTATGGCATCCGCGCTAGTTTCAGATACTGATAGAATGATCAATTCTCCATATTTATCTATTTAATTGGTATTGCAGTAAATTGTCCAGCAACTCCATACAATTGTTTAGCAACCCCGAAGCAACTGAAATGAAAATGTTCTGCCGCCGCCACTGGTTTGGTAAAAGGTGTTCATCCAGTCTTCTCGTTAGTAGTTTCTGCTTCTTACATACCATCTTTTTAAGTTTGTTCGCTGTTACAACGCAATCCACTACACAACACCCCCCTCACTTCACAACTCAGCACACACCACACCCTCACTGTCGTGTCTCTTAAATTGTCTTGTCATTAAATGTTTCACTACTGGTGTTTTTTTTTAATTTTCTCTGACGAAATCAGGATTTAAGATGTTAATAAAAGATGTTAGAATTTACTGCCAGAGAGGACTGGTGAAGGACACATTCACCCTTCACACTCCCACAAAAAAAAGTCTGCTATAAGATTAAATTGCATATACATGCTAGATAGTTTGGCTAGATGATGTCCTAACCATTAATGTAAATACAGACCAAAAAAAAAAAAGAATTGTGTGTTTTCTAACTGAATTAACATTGGTAGACAAAGGCCTCTCTAGATAGCCTTACATGATCAACTTATTTGTCTGGTATGTTAATCACGCTACAAAACGTAATGTCTTCAGCATGTTTTATTTAAAAAATTTCTGATCTCCTCAGGATAAAGAATCTCATTACAGAAGCTTTAACTGTAACTTCTAACAAAAAGGGAATGTCCAGAAATGTATTACAAATTAAAATTGAAATGATTCACACTTGTGCCTTCATATAAATGAGGTAGGGATCAACATAAATCTGAGAGGGACATGTCCCCCCTGTCCACAGTGCCATCTGCACCCTCGGTGTTTAGATTATTTCATTTGGAAAAGGTCAAACTAGTTTCACATTCATAATCTCCTAGTGGAGTGGTTGTGGAATAGTGGGTCGAGTCAGTAGCCCTCCAACCAGAAGACTGCCAGGTTAGTCCCCAGCCCTGTCACGTACCAGCATGCCATTTAGGTCACAGTTTTGTCAGAAAACAAACAACACTATGCTACATTAGCATGTGGAATACAATGATCTGCTGTGGTGACTCTTACAAAAGAAAAAAAACCTGAAATGTGGTGAACCAAAAAAAAAAAAAAAAGCATTGAAACCCCAGCGTGTATGTTTATTTACTATAAAGGTTATGCAGCATCTCTTTTTTTTAGACGTTTCACGGGTGCTGACATACTGATCAGAAAACAATGCTGTCACATGTGAGATTCCTCTTTTGACACAATTGATGTTACGACCCGACCTGTAGGGCCGCAACCTAAAATGGAGACTGAGACTAAAACTGCAGATTTCATTAAACTCCAACATTTAGATGCTGACAAGAAACCAGTACAACCAAGCAAGAATAGTGAGCCCCCCAACAAGTCACACCAGACAAGCTTCATCCACAGCTGCACAGCTGCAGCCAGTGAAGCAGTCAGCACCACACCCCTGAACCGCTGTGCAACGGCCAGCAAGGATGCAGGGGGGTGTGACACAGAGCAAGATTTTTGTGGGCCAGGCTAAGCTTTTGGAAAAGATAAAAAGTTGTGAAAATTAGATCTTTGCAGCATGCAGATAAACAGACAAGGAAAGATGAAACAAATCAGATTATTGGAAATATAAGGCAATAAATTATGAAAGTAAGAACAGTGTAGAAAGTGATGAAAGCAATAGTGATATAGAAAATGTGAAACTAGGGAGTCAGTCCCTAAAAATGTCATGTTCCACTTAGCAGATGTAACACCCTGCAAATGAAATGTGTCCTCCTTGTGTTTAATTTAAATGTTATTAGCGTTGATGTCACAGCCTCAAAGACCAGATTGCTTTCCATTTTCCTCAACAACAGCACAGGACACAAAACCAATAATACCATCTCTGGAATCCTGTAAGAGGGAGGGAAGAATGAGTTTAAGGGAAACTGGGTACTGTCCACAGCAAGAAAAAAAAAACTGAATCGCATCCTGAAAAGGGAAAGGAAACACCTGGAAAACACCTGGTTGTACTGATAAATAAGACGTTTTTGGCCATTATTATTTTAATGAACTCTGAAGTTTAGCAGCTCTCCACTCCACTAAATGCAATTCACTAATGTTTTCTTACTTTTGCTCTTTCTTTCAGTCTACATGTTGTTTTCTTTGCTGTCCTTTTTTTTTATTAGTTTCCACGGTTACTTGGTTGTTCCACTGCCCACCACAATGTGGAAAACAAAAGCACCAATTCTCCCTTTGTGCTGTTCATCATCCCTTCAGTTTCCTGGGAGATTTTCCATCTGATGGCAGATCGATTGGTACTTTGGGAACCAGTTTAAAATCTGTAATTATTTTATTATTCTAAGGTTACGTAAGTTATTGTCTTTGCAACTTTGCTTAATGATAATAGGTTCAAAAAGAAAGAAAGGAAGAAAAAAAGCTTGTCTGTTTCCACTTTTATATTTTAGTTTTATATTTTTACTGGAAAATGCACTTTACGGTACTTTGCTTAAAAGTTTGATGCTTGATATCACCTTCACGCCTGTAACCTGAGTAGTAAACCGCATACTAATAACATTTTACCTGCATCATTGCATAAAAGTAACAAAACTGCAGAAAAGAACTAGTTAGGACAATCTGCCATCCATCCATTATCTATACCCACTTAATCCTGTGCAGGGTCACAGGAATCTGCTGGAGTCTATCCCAGCTCACTTTGGGGTGAAAGGCAGGGGTCCATCCTGGACAGGTCGCAGTCCATCGCAGGGGCCACATGTAGACAAACAACCACGCATACCCACAATCACTCCTATGGGCAATTTAGAACCACCAATTAACCTGACATGCATGTCTTTGGACCGTGGGAGGAAGCTGGAGTACCTGGAGAAGAAACCCACGCAAAGCACGGGGAGGGGAGAACATGCAAAACTTCACACAGAAAGGACCCCTGCTGAGGTTCAAACCAGGAACCTTCTTGCTGTGAGGCAAGAAGTAACCACGCGATGGACTCGAACAAAGGGGCCTTGAAAGTTTTGATGCAGCCCAGTTTATTTATTTATTATATATATATATAGATAGATATATAGATATAGAGATATATAGATATAGATATATAGATATATATATATATATATATATAGATATATATATATATATATATATATATATATATATATATATATATATATATCTATATATATATATATATATATATATATATATATATATATATATATATAATGTGTGTGCACTCACCTCCGCTCACTCACAGTGACCAGCCTATCACACTTTGGCCGGTTGGCTGCAGCTCATTTACGCAGAAAACAAAAAAAGCAGGCATGGCCAGCAGTAGCGGAGAAATTGAGAAAAACTTTTTTTAATCACCGATATGGGAGCATTTTGGTTTTGCTGTAGAATGCACCAGCAAGGGAGTGAAAACAGTTAACAGAACGCAATCTTCCACCTCCTTAAACCCGCGATCTTACCTGCGTAAAATCCAGTTGTTACCAGTTGTGCGTCTTGGCGCAGCTGGTGTGCTTTTTAAAATACTGCAGAACAAATCATTAGATGCACATTTAAAGATCACGAACAATTAATGTTCCTGTCCCTCCTCGACCACCAACAGTTTCAGACAAATCGGAAATAAATTCCTGCATCCAACCTTTTCCAGCTTGACACCAGAGACAAAGATCTCCTTGGTTTCCTACATAGCAGACATCTGAATGAGATCATCCCCACAGCTGTACAGACTGATGTGTCTGGCCGTGACTATTCCCACATCCACCACAACTGCTGACCAGACATCCTCTGACCTCAAGAGAATAAAAACATATGCAGGTAATGCAGTGATGCGTAATCGAGAGGTGACTTGGTCAAAGCCATTTTATCTCTTTTTCAAAAACTGATGCTAAGTGGATATTACAGTGTGGTCAGTCCTCTGGAGAAACTGTAAAAAAAAAGTTAGAAAAAAGCTAATCTCTTCTTTCCAGTGCTGTTTTCAATCTGTTAAAACAACAACAACAGCAACAACAAAAAACAGTGGTGGACAGTCTTGTCAGGAGAGGCTTTTGCATGTCCTTTACTTCACTTGAGCACATAATCATTACAACTATGAGAGCTCTCCTTAAAGCTTGTAAAAAAAAAAAAAAAGGATTTTAGGGGAATTGAATCTCAAGAGTTTAACTTTTGAATTTTCCTGCTGCAAAGTTGATGGAGTACACCCATCATGTTAGTGTTTCATTTTGGCCTCAGCACAGACAGCTGTGCTGTCACATGTGGCATACACTCAAAAAAATGAAACATTGACTTTAATTAAATTTATTTTGTCAACAGGTTCCACATAAGTGTATTATGTTAGTTTAAAGCAAAAATGTTAAGTTCATCTAACTTAATAAACTTGTATTACATTAACACAATGTGAATTGACCCAACTAGATAAAATTACTCCTGTTCAACAAAAGATATTTAAGCTTATCCAGTCAAATTCAGTTATGTTATATGGACATAAATAATCTATTTTCAGGCTAAATATTTTACATTTGTTCTTTAAACATATATTTTATTCGTAGAAGTAAAATAATAAATTTAAGTTCAATTTATTAAAATAGGTTTTCATCCAATTTATTTTATACTAATTAGTGTGACCTAATTCTAGTTTGTCAACGGGTTCCACGCAAATGAATTTTGTAGACCCAACATATTTTTGTTATTTTCTTTATTCAACAGTATAAATTTAACATTTTGTTGCCACTTGGTCCAAAATAAGACCCTCAACAGACATTAGGGTGTTCACCACCAAAAGTTGTAAACAGTCCAACAATACAACAGGCTTGGAGTTCTCTTTTCTTTTTTTGTAACAGCATAATCATCTAACCATAACACACATGCTGCTGTCAACTGAAATGTAATTATATTAACTAACATGTCAACTTGTGTTGCAGCATTGTTATCCAACATAAACAATTATTAACATCCTTGATGGAGCATAAACAAATGAAACATCCAACAGAGCATCCCTGATTTGTCAATATTATTGTATAACAATATAACAAGCTTGTAGTTCTCAATTTTTTTGAAACAGCATAATAGTCAAACTATAACAACACATGTGCTGCTGTCAACCTTTAATTTAGTAGTGTGGAAGGAAAAAAAACTGCTATTAACATTTTTACAAACATGTCAGCTCGTGTTGTAGCCACTACAAGGAGTTCTTAACTGGTTAGAGTTTCAATATCTTCTAAGAGTTTCAATATCTACATAAACAAACAAGAACTTCTCATTGATACAGTTTGTTCTTGAGCATCTGTACCTTGGTTGAGAGTTTGGCAACATCAAGCTGAAGGAAGAGCTTTTGAAGTACCTCAAAGAAGGTCTTCAGTTCCTTAGGGTAACTGAGGTTCAGTGCATAAATGACACCCATTAAGAGTGCACATGCAGAGGTGACGTCTCCCAGGTCATGTAGAACTTCAACACCCTCGATCACTATTCCAACATCAGCTGGAGGAGTGGTGGCATCACCTCCCTCGACTTTGATGATGTAGATGCCAAGGGTAAGTTGCTCAAGCTCCGTCTGTGCAGCAGTACCATCAGTTTCCTTTACATAGAGGAGAAAGAAAGGACACAATCAATCTATGAAATCACAGATTTTGTAGAATTCCAAAGATGAACTTTTGCTTTTCAGGTTTCCTTCTAATGAAAATCGCATGATACTTCAAAAAGTGCTATTTGTGTAAAAATAAGATAAAGCAGTGCCGAATGATTTCCATCAAAATTATAGACAATGAATTTGTCAGCTGAGTTAATTTATATCTCTTAGAGTTGGCTGTCATTACAACAGAATGGAGCACTAACGAAGCCACACCCAGGGCACCAACAAGCCATCAACATCCGTGTCCTTGGGAACACCCCCCCAGAGGTTAAAATTGAAATTGATTTATTACAGGTATAAACTAAACTATTAAAATTACCAACCAGGTATTCTTTGAAGAGGATGTTCGGGTCTTCGTTCAGGTAGGTACAAAGCGCCCTGAGGATGCACTCCCTCCTCTTTTCAACAGTTTCATTCTAAAGAGAGAGAGAAAAAAAATACTGAAATATTATTCTCACTGTTAATTTGTCAGTATACTTGTCAAAACTGAGTAGTCAACATCAATTTATAATTCCATATTGTTCACTACCGCTGGCAAAACATACCTGTGTGATTGGGACCAAAATCCTGCTGATGTTAGTCCCTGCAGAGCCTCCTTTCTTCTTGAACAATTTGATGAACTGGGCCGTGTGTTGGTCAAGCTGTGCATGGAACTTTGAGACAAGGGGACCAGTGGTGATCCTCACAAATTCTGCTTCCACCTGAAAACATAATGTCCACGAACAACATATTATTGGTAACTATTAAAACATTTAACATTTAAAACAGAAATACTCTCACAAGAATGTACAAAAAACAAGCTGTGCTGTAATATAACCGCACAGTGTTACATTTTACACAAAATGATTAACATTCCCATGTGAAAAAATAAATAAATAAATTGTTGACTATAGCTGATTATTTAAAAAAGCATTTCATACCTCTGTTGCAGTGAACAGTCCTGGCCACCTGTTCTTGAACTCCGCGATCATGGGCTTGTCTCCGATGACCTCCTGCCTTCTGTATGCGAATGTCTTCGCCATCTTTTCTTTGACAACTTTATCATTATGTCTCTTCTTGACTTCAGATAACAATGCCAATCTTTCCCCTTCAAGGCTGTCCTTGGTCTCTCCAGCAGGATAGGGAGGACAAAAATTGACTTCGGCTTTCCTCGGTTTTTTGACATTGTAGGCAGGCTGACATCTATCTGCAGGTTTGTGCTTGAGGGAATTGATGCTCAGTTCTGGGGACCCCAAGTTTCTAAGTTTTGTCCTGTAGTTTGCCATCTTATACTTTAGGCTTATTTTCCAGCCGTAGAAACCACTGAAGGATCCCTGTTCTCTCAAACATGGATGTGCTTTGATTAAAGCTTCAGCAACAGATTCAATTTGCAAGTTTGAGGGATATGCCTTGAACTTGATTATTTCCTGAGCAAGACTTTCCAAGATGTCTGATTTAAGCTTATGACCAGGGGTCAGAAGAACTCCATTTGATACAAAGTCCTGGTTTGCACTTCGAAGTTGCATCTCCACATCATAGGAAAACTTGGGAATTTGGAATTCTGTGGGCCAATGTGATCGAGGAGATTGTGAATCAGAGAAGAGTATTATTGTGTCAGAAGATGACGAGGACGCTTCTTCCCCACTCTGGTTCATGCTGCCTTGGCTGAGGTCTGGAGCATCTGACAAGCGGATGATTTTCACTGTGCTCTTGTCTTGAATGTCGCAAATTTGGTTAAGGTTAACAAACTCGTTATCAAAGTCTCTGTCCATGTACTGGAGTCTAATGTCCTCCTCTATATCAAACTGACGTTTGATCTCATTTGCAAGATCCTCAACAGACGTTGGCATGCCTGATTCTATGGTCAGTTTTTCAGCATTGTTGGAACCAAGGATAATCCGCAGTTTTACTGGTGCGGCCATCATCCAAATGCGTCAGTCTAGAGAAGCTGAAAACACAAATATAAAGTCATTAGGATTGTATAAATTAAAACCATTCAAATTAGAGAGAAACCAACTGACTTTGGTCATAAATAAAACAGGACACTGAAGCAAACATTGAGCAATCCAGACAGAAGCCAGTGACATAATGATAGTAGCATGGAAAATTAAGTGTCATACTATGGTTAACAGTGCTCAAATTAGTTGCTTTAGGTTGGAGTAGGCAATGACATTTTTGACCAAATACCTCAATATTGATATTGTGATGATATTGTGGGTATGACTATGGTGCTTCCACAAAATATTTACACAAGATTTTTGATAATAGTCATCATTTATAATAATTATGTGGGTAAAAGCAAATAATTGCTAGTTCAGAAAATGTCATCACTTTAGTGTAATGTATGAATTAATGAATGTGGCCTTTAAACCTAGGAGGAGACAACACTTATGCCATATTCTGATATTTCAATATCCAAAATCCAAGATTATATCAAGTCTTATATCACAATATCAATATGATATCAAAATATTGCCCAGCCCTACCAGTTTAGAGAGTTAGTGCAGGCACAGAGCAGGTTACTAAACAGCCAAGAGGAAAGAGGTGATGGGTTAGTATTAGGTGCACATGCTAGTGAGAATAAAGTGTACATTTAGTAAGCTATCAATTAAAGCCATTTACTCACATATTCAACATGTGCTTTTAATATATGGATATCTTTTAAATGTAACCAGTCGAAGGGGCCCAACAAAGTAGTCATGTAATGGGTACTTCTCTGCCAGTTCGTCATGTGTTATCAGAGACGTTGTGCCAGTTGGACATGGTTGCAGTTCAAAGGCCCGGTAGTGCTCCCTAAACCAAGCTGAGAACATCTTGACTATGAAATTCAGCGTATCCTGAAGTACACATATCCTTATTATCTCTCCGAATTCAGGTAGCCCATCAGTAAATCCACAAATGACTATCATTCCCTTTCTATAGTTGATCCCCTTGTAATCTGCGCTGTTAGCCATGTTTACTTCTGCCATGTTTGGGTACATATGCTGAAGAGGCAATGATACATCCTCTTTCAGCACCTCAACAGGGACTCTCGATACACTTGATACTTCAACTGCAGGTTTCTGAGGACGTGATGAGTGTAAGTGATATGCAATCATCATCTGGTGTTTTCTTGACAGTGTTAAAGCAACATTCTTGAAGCACTTGGTGTGATGGGCAACTTCCTTAAAAAAACTGTGTTTGCCTTCAAATCTCATGGTCCAGACCCCAACTAGAGGACCAAAACATCGGGTCATGTGAGGGTAATGCTCTAAGAAGTGATGCTTTGGGAGGAGTTTTTGGTTGGGAAATGCTTCTTGATATTTCTGTCTGTGATCAGATATTTTGAACTGAAGATATCCAATGGATTCTTCTGTATGGATCTGGGAAACCGCAAGTTCCACTATCTCTTTTAAATCCAAAATTATCTCCCACACTGGTTCACCCTCAGGTATAACATCTCCAATCATGAAAGGCAGCAATCTAATGAGGGTCCAATTTTCAGCTGCGTTGCCACCTATTGTCTTTTTGCTTAAAAGTTTTTGTGGCACAACATGGGGCCGGTTTGTTTTATCTTCTCCTTTGTAGGGGAAACTGAGAATGACCTTATTTAAAGTGTACAAAGAGAGGTATTGTTTGGATATCAACACACCCAGGCACTGTGCAAGTTCCACTGGAACAATACCCTCCAACAGATCGTGGAGTACATCAGGTGGATATCCAGTTGTTACATCAAAATGAGAAAGATTTTCTGTCAGCACACATGGCCTTTTCACACCAACACAAGGCTTTCCACTTTCCACTGCATGTTTGACATGTTCTTTGTGTTCATCTTTGGATCTAAGATTAAAATCACCCGACAGAACCTGCTTGGTCTGAAAATCACTGAAACGCCCTGTGCAAAATCGACAAACATACTCTCCTGAAAAACTTTCCACAAAGCCCGCAATACCATGGGCACCCAGATTATCTGCAGCTACACACTGTACTGTGCCTTTAATATTTTTTCCAATCTGTGGGACAAACACGCCACGCTCTTCCAAGACAACCAGATCACGCAAAAGAGGTTCAAGCACTTTTCCATATCCGTATTCCTTGATGTAGTTACTTTTACACAGTACTGCCAAGTAGATGGATGACAAAGAGGAGTGCTGGCCTGGGGGTAAGTTGCTCAAAATCCAATACATAGCGCTAAGTTTATGCTTCTTTCTGGAAGTGCCCAGAGGGTTGCACACTTCAAACTCATCAATATAAAGGGTCACACTTATTGTCAATTCCCCTGAAGATAGGAACTCATTTTGTTTGAAAAACTCTCCATCCTGAAATGACTTGTATTCTTGTTTGTGCAGTTTCCTTTTTGTGACCACTGTAGTTTTCCACTACACCATCAATTACACCATCTTTGCTAAGGAGCTGCTGCAATGACTGCAATAATGGTACATATTGGTAGGTATGGTTGCACTCCTTATTCAAAACATATTCAACTGGTGCAACTACTTGGAACTTGTCTTTGAAGTACTGTTTCCGCTTAAAAGCAGTGCCAAGTGGGCCCTGATCTCCAATTGCTTTGGTCAAGGGATTAGCAAGACAGAAAGCAGAGGCCAATTCCTCAATTTCTTTTGCATCAAGGGCAAGATTATGCTCAGTACAAAAATCTGAAACAATAGCATTTAATGTAGTCTGGGATGCAGAACTTATGAGGAAGTGCAAGTCCTGTAAAAGCTCATCGACTGCATTACTGGGAACATGGAGTATGTTTTCCAGCTTAAGCAACACGGCTGCAAGTTTCTCTTCTATCGTCTTCTCAAGGATTTCTGAGCAGTCTCTCTGAAAACTAGACTGCACTTCAAGCTGTGCTTCTTCTGATTCTTCATAGTCTCCATGTTCACCTGAAACACTTGCGCTTTCAAAAATCTCTCTTTCTGCAACTATTCCAGGTTTAAAGTCACTGTAAGAACAACCAAGGTGCTTTCTATTTTTATGTGATTTAAATGTCCCATAAATATTTGTCCTAAATGTACAACCCTTGAATATGCAGGGGACTGTTTCATTGGCTTTGAGATGCAAATTTATATGCGTGAAATACTCCTTTTCAGAGGCAATTTCAGAGAACCCACAAACATGACAGCTGAATGTCGCCGATGTCAATGTTTGCCGTGAGGTTTCTCTAGTGTGAACTCGACACAAATGTGACCTGAGCGCATTCCATGACTTAGATGTACATGGACAACTACTATATGGGCAAGGATATGGGTGCCTGCGCCCATAATGTGGATGTTTTAATCTATAATGTTTAAGCAACTGGCCTCTAGTTGAGGTCTTTGAACTGCAACCTTTACACTGCCACATTCAAATCTGGGAGGGGAAGGGGGCAAAAAACAAACAAACAAAAAAAAAAAAAACACAAAGGATATTTTGGTAAAGGAAACTCAATTTGTAGAACAGTTTTAAGAAAGAAAGGTCTGACTGTTAACATACCACGGGAAAGCTGAGCAGTGTCATCTACACCACATCAATGAGTTACGAAACTAGCTATCCCAGGATCTGAAATTCATCATGTTAATAGAATCCATAAATTAATGTAGTTCATTACTTGTTTTAAAGATAACTAGAAATCTAAAAAATAAAAACATATTCAGAACGAGAGCAAGAAAATTAATCTGTCACTTGATAAATGTTTCTTAAAATAAAAATACTGGCAACTCAATTCACAGTAATTAAAGTAGCTAATTGTGATGAGAACTGTGCTATGGGCAGCCAGGAAGAAGCATGAATCAGGACCTGGAATATTGCAACATGATTATTACAAAAAAAAAAAGAAAGAGAAAAAAATATAAAAATGTTAACAGATTTATTATTTGTGTGCTTTGTACAGGGTCCTACAATAGATGCATTTCCTTTAAAAACTACTTTCATGTCAGTCCTCACCACGACTTACAGTACATGCACTCAATCCAGGTAAAAAACACACAACAAAAAAACAAAACAACACAAGGGGGCGCCCCAAAAGATTACAAAGTGTACATAAATATGCAAAGTAAACTTTCAAATTCATCACAAAGTGGATCAGTCCTGCTGTACTGCTTTGAAACTGATCAGTGCCATGCAGTGTCACAGCTTACCATGCCTCAGGTCCACAAATTGGTAACTTTTCCATGTGTTTTTTCTGTATTAAATTCAGCTAGATGGCTTCAATTTGCTTATTCTTCTTTGAAAGAATATGAACAAACTTCTTTTGACAAAAGATCTACTGACTTTATCTGTACAAAGCATAGTAAAACATCAGAGAAAGTGTGATACAATATCATAGTTGGGCCTTAAATCACAAATTCACAGCAAATGCAACTCAGTGATGTGGGAAACTTCACTTACTGAGTAAATGAACTGTAGAGGTATATTGTTTGTTTGTTGTTATGTTCAACTCAGTTGATACCTGATTTGTGCAACTCAAAATTAAATCCACACCAATGGTGAACTGTGGTAATAGCTACTTCTAATCTTCAATGACCACCCTACATTTCAAGACCACAATAGCTCCTCCTTGGGACTGTCTGTGTCACACTTTAAGAATAAGCCTAAAGCTCCTTAGCAAAGCATTGTAAAAATAAATAAATAGAAGTAAAACACAAAAACAGTAATGTTAGTTAACAGTTAAGGTAATTATACTTACATGTAACTCTGTTGCCAGTCACGTCTTCAGAAATGTTCAGAATGTTCACCTGCAAATGCGAGAGGGTCCAATTAGAATTAACTCTTCAGTGAGTGAAAAAAGAAGCACACTCAATTTCAACATTAAACATTAGTTTTATATAACATTAAATTTAAAAAGGTAGAGTCTGAAAAAAATACATATATTATTCACAATCCTGATAGTCCGATCTTACTATTGACATTTCGCCAGCATAACTCTTCCTACTGAGATCATGGTATGTTGTAGACCTTTTCGGGCCAGCCCCCCGGAAGTACCCCGTCCGCCATTGCTGGAGGGTGCTACAGAGCGACACAGAGCGACGATTTCACAGATTTCGCAGATTAACCAGTGTTTTTGTCTTTCTACAAATATATATTTTTATAATGTCGAGTCGGTCGAGTGGGAATACATGTTCCGCCATAAACTGTGCCAACAATGGCGTGAAAATTCAACAATGGAAGAAGAAAGTATGTGAAATACACAAGCCTTTACTGCACGAAGACTGCTTTGTTTGCAGAACAAGAAGTTAGGAAGACGTGGGTGAAAAATATCAACAGAAAGGACTTTGTTCCAAATGAATACAGCCGAGTGAGTTTTCGTTAACATTCAATCTCGTACTATTCATAGTCTCGCTGAGAGTCCCGGACGATTCTGGCCGAAAGAACAGCAGTATGACGCTACTGTAGCCCTCGGCGCTAGCACAAGCCTATAAATGAATGAATGAATGAATGAATGAGTGACTTAGGAGAATGATAAAATAAATTAAATATAACATTAACACATAGCCTAATTTACCGCTAGCGTTAACGTTACAGTAGCATAATCTTTATGGCTTGTTGACGTTAGTTATAGCCAGCGTTGCAACGTTGCAGCGTTTCACAGTTTTTAGTGTTTGATTATGGGAATAGATCATGCTATTTCCATAACCAATCATTAAAAACAGCGATAAACTACCTTCATCTGTAACTGGAGGCCACTGCCTAACATCATCAATCCAAGACATGTCTGCGTTATCCGTAACAAATGCTCCACGCTGCTGTGTTTGGGTTAGTTGGTGGAGCACCGCACCCTCCAGTTATGGCGGGGCCACTAGGGGGCGCATGTCCACAATTTTCAAGTTGAAAAGGTGTATATAGTTTATTCGGGCATTCGGGCCACTGAACACATCTGTGCATGCGCGGGCCATAGCAGCCAGGCCAAAGGGGAAAACAAATGCCACGCAGATATCGAGAATGAAGTCAAAGTTCAAGCACTTTGAACTTTGAGTTCACATAATTTGAACTTTGAGCTTAGCGGTGAGTGGCAGAGTGAAGCCCTGGAGCCACAGACCGATATACAGCCGTCACTGACAACTAAGCCTCGACTGGTAACGAGTATAGAGCGGTGGTCATGCGCCAGCTCGATGCTAACTTCGGCTAGCGGTAGCGGTTAGCATCCGCTACCGCTAGCTCGATGCTAACTTCGGCTAGCGGTAGCGGTTAGCATCCGCCGCCACAAACACCCGCTCCCAGCTCAACACAAGGGCTCTACTGCTCCTTACAACATAACACTAGAGGCTCCCATTGTTTGTGACAATTTACCCTTGGCAAATGCCACTGGTGCTTTGTTTTAATTGAAACACAAGTGTTGTATCACAAATACACAATCAAATCATGTTCAATATGAAAATACTACGATAGGTATGGATAAAAAAAGTCCTCCTACCTCGCAAGTCAGAAAACGAAGACAATCTGCGGGCAACTTCACCGCCAAAACCAAGGAAGCTGACAGTTGGTGCATGCGTAGTCTGAAGCATTTGAATTTTCTTCTTACTGCCACCTTCTGGGTGGAATAAGTATTTCAATCATAATTCACTTTAATTAAATGGTTTGTGTTTAACCAACACATAATTATTTTGTACAAATAACGAAAGACACAATTACATGGACTTTATTAGAAAAAAATATTTCAGCTTAACAAAGACATGTATTTTAAGTAAACTGAACACATAAAATTAATATACAGTGGACAACCCACCTCAATCACTTTTTTGAGTGTACTCTGCCACGAAGTTCATTTTCATCTGTTAAAGTGGTGCCATGCCTGACTTTGTCAATGTGCAAGCTTCATGCAGAAATGCCCAATGATGGAGAGAGCCATGCTGCAAATGCAATATTTGCCTTTTACATGATACTGATCATTTAACAAGTGGGTTTGGTTTAGAAGTAGCCCTGCAGTCCTATAAGGTTTTTGCACATCACTTAAAAAAGCCATGACAGTTAATATTAGCATGTGGCTAATCCAAATAAAAATATTACACAGTGACTGTGTAAAACATAGTGATAGTGGATAAAAGAAGCTGAAAACATCAATTTTCTACATGTTCAAATATACTAACTAAATAATGTTTTATACTATGAACAGGCTACACTTTGTTAAACACACAGTTGTACATGGAGCTAAAGGCTGCAGCAAATAATTGCACATAAAACCAAGGAGCAATAAAGTTCTTACAGTATTGTTATTTGTTTGTTAAATATATCATTATGCTAGTTTGATCTTTATTTATATTGATTAAGCACCACAATAGGTAATTTTACCCTGATTGAAGCACGAAAACCCCACATGGGGATAGATGCATGGACTTGCTAAGTTCACCCTTGGAGGACCAATCTGCACATGCAAATTCTACATATGTGAAGAGAAAGTAGTTTTGAAAAAAAAAGAAAAGCAAAACAACAACAACAACAAAAATACATAGAAATTTATTTACAGCTTAATCAGTAGTATTCCTCTTAAAATGACAGCTAGACAGCATGAAAACTCAGGAAAATCATAACATGGGACTTTAAATGTTAGAAATTAAATATTTCTTTCCATGTTTCAGTCCTCTAAACATCACCTGTCCAGAGGAACATCAAAGGAACATGATCATAGGCTGAATGAACCCAACTCTCCCGTGTGCCTGTGCGTTGATGTAACTGCAGTGGTTCATACTTGAGTCATATTGAAAATGACAAGTATGAGGTCTGATATAGTCAGACTTTAATGGCAAAATGTTGCTGGAATGAATGGAAGTCAGTACACATCTGAAAGGGTCTTAGTTTCACTCTTTTCTGAGAGTCATCTTTTTTTTTCTTTGTTTCCTTCTTAATAGATGTTTGGTTTGTTGGCTTAAAATACAACATTTCAGACAAAGTATGGGAAACATGATATGTAAAATGGTATCACAGGTAGTGAGATGGCCTCTTTTGGTTCAGAAAGGCTTGCTTGTAGAAAAATAACATGCCAACATTGAATTTCCCTTTATGGGATAAATAAAGTATTTTTCATTTCATTTCATTTCATTTCAACCTTCTATCCTTGTGACTAGGCTTCAACATTTACAAGCCTGAAAGATGTGCTGCAACACGATTTTGCAGCTAAATGTTTGTGGTAAGACTGTGAAGCAAGAGGTTAATCAAACGCTCATTATTTTTTGCTTTCTTTAACTGCACTATTTACTGAACACTTCTGTTGTGATTACTCTTGAAAACACAAGCAAGCAGGCTGCTGGTCGCAGTTAGTAGCCTTTCTTGAACTAAGTCTTGTTGGACTTTCATACTCTTCTTTGTTCTAGTGTTCAAAGCACGCAAGTAAACCGGTTTACAATCGGCAAGAGTGACATGAAGGGGTGATTATGTAAGAAAGTATAAGATCTTAGCAGAGAGATGCTTATATATTCATGCTTTATGCATTGTTCTTTGTTTCACCTCTACGTCAGAGGATAAAGTCTCCTCTTACTCCTGCTGCTCTGCTGTGTTATAACTTCTGGCTTTCATTCAATCAGTTTGACAATAAGATCAAACTGCACTGACTTTGCAAAGTCACCTGATTATGCAATACTCTGTTTTTAGCCTTCACAGCATCGACTCATCTATTAGTGTACTGCCATGCTTCATAAGATCACAAAAAAGACAGAACTTGTTATTATCAGAACTTTGAGGTTCACTGTTGCATTACATAAATTGGAAGACAGTGCTCGGGTTTACTGTGCTGTGATTGAACTGAGGCCCTGTTGTGTGTTGTTTGCTGCTCCTGCTAAACATTAAGATATTGCCTTCCAGTCATCACAGTTTTGTAAATCCCCTTCACCTAGTCCATGTAATGCTCTCCACAGGAGTGACTTTTTCCAGTCATGACTCAGAGATGCTGATACCCTCCGCGTTTGTTCCTCATGTGCTCTCAGTGAGATACATTGACATCTAAAAGGTTTGTTGAGCTACTCGTTCACCTCATCATTGATGGTACTCCTAAACATTTCTCTGTGCCTACTTGGATTTTTTTTACCCTCTACTGGAAATTTCAATTTCCAAATGGTCCCTCTTCCTTGATTTCTCCCCTTGTCTCTGTCCTTGGGACTGTCTGTTCCTTCAATTTAACATTCTTTGCCATCCCGTCACAGAAGCTTTGCTTCATCTCAAATTGCAGCGTCAGACTACCTCCTTTGTTTAACTGCCGCTCTAAAATGTTGTTTTTGATTAAATAAAAATCAAAAACTTTTTCTCTTTCATTGGCAGGTAAAGAAAACACCTGAGCTAAAATCTATTTAAAAATCAAGGTTTAAAATAATCTATCATAAACTAAAAATGCAGAATGTGCTTGAACAAGCAGATGAGTGTGGTGTGATGAATGTCACACCACACAGTCACACTTTGATTCAAATACTGCTGGCATTCAAGGTGCTGTTTAAGAGGTACGTGGTTGTGAAAGGTTTGTATCATTACATTGAATGCCGAACCCCAGCTTTCTCAACATTTAACATGGGTTCAACATTCCCAAGCATGACATGCTGGTTCACATGCCAGTATTACTGTAGGTGTTCAACTGGACCGAGATCTGGTGACTACAAAGACCATAAAATGTGACTGCCATCATTTTCACTCTCCTCAAACAGTTCAAAGACCCTTTGCATTAATGTAGTTGCAAGAGGCACTCCAATCAGGACTGAGACATTTCATCTTAAGATATATATGATTATTCAGAAAATGGTCATATTATTTTGCAGTGACCTTTACTTCTATAAGGACAAATGCACCAAAGTCATGTGAAGAAATGTGAGCACAGTATTATCTGCAGTCATCTCTTGAGGCAACATCATCTTAGCCAGTGGCTTAGAAAACTGAACAGACTGATAACAAAAGCTGGCTTTGTTTGAGGGGCCTGTTCTGGAGTCAATAGAGACTACCCATGAAATGGTGCTATGCTTTACGGCTTACAGTAAGACTCGATTTAGGGCTTTTTGCAGACACGAACACTTCCAGTAAAGAAAGCAATAATCCAAAACAAGCGATACAGATCATTCATTTTATGTCATTTTACACCTTTAAAAAAAACATGGTGTACTACTATAAAGATGCAGAGTGTATATCATATACATCCAAAACAAAGAAGCTACACGTGTGTCCCATCATGGCTGACGTGACATTGATAAAGTGGCTGAACGATCTCTCTGCTCAGAGAAGGTGGAAAGCATTGATACAGCATGAGATGATGGTGATAACAGGGAAGCATAAAGAAATATTCCTGTCATTTCAGCAAGAAACAGATTTGCACTGATTGCTACAGGAGTAGTCATCCTGTCTACTTTGCTTGGAATAACTGGAGGAAGCCACTAGTACGGGAAGACCAGAAAGGCAAATATCCATGAAGCTGCTGCCCCCTTTTTTGCGGTACTTGTGTAGCCTATGTTGTGCAAAAAAAAAAAAAAAAATGTTGGATGAATTACAAAACATAATGGAGAATGTTGCACATCCTCCATACGACAAAATGATTTACAGTCCACTGTGTTTAATTAGGGACATCTTTATTTTCACTGTGATTATACAGTACATATCTTATGCTACTTTAATCAATCTCCGTGCCAGGACTGCAACATTGAAAGAAAATGGAATATGCAATGCTGTAAACATAAACTTGAGTTTTAACATACACTGAACAAATGTAATTCAGCTTTTGTTCATTCCCAACATAGATCAATTTTGCAACATGGTGAAAATAATGCATTGTCAACAAAAGTCTGAAAGAAAATGTATGTATATATGAAAATTAAAACTACTCAGTGAAGTAAAATTATACCTGTCAGTGTTTTACTTTATCCTATACATTACATGCATAACTATTACAAAAAAAAAAAAAAAAAAAAAAAAAAAAAAAACGGCTCTTCCAATGTTTTGGGCTAACATCGACTAAAAAGAAATTAAAAATGTAGATAAAAGACCTGTCAGGACAGCGTTACAGTAGTCTAGTCTACTGAAGATAAATACATGGACAAGTTTTTCTAAATCCTGTAGAGACATCCTTCCTTTAATCCTGGATATGTTCTTTAAGTGATAATAGGCTGACTTCACAACTGTCTTAATATGACAACTGAAGTTCAGGTCTGAGTCCATGACTACACCCAGATTTCTGGCTTTGTTTTTGGTTTCTAACTTAGCTTTTTGAAGCTGATTGCTGACTTTTAATCTTTCTTCCTTTAATCCTTTCTTCCTATTATTTCAATTTTGTCATCATTTAACTGAAGAAAGTTCTGACACATCCAATCTCTAATTTGATCAATGCATCTGGTCAGTGTTTGGATTGGACTGTAGTCTCCTGGTGAGATGGTTATGTAGATTTGTGTGTCATCAGCAAAGTTGTGGTAACATATTTTGTTGTTTTTCATAATTTGAGTGAGTAGGAGCATGTAGATGTTGGAACAGCAGTGTCCCCAAGATGGAGCCTTGAGGAACTCCACAAATTATTTTACTTTGCTTGGATTTATAGTTACCTATAGACAAAAAGTAGTCCCTGTCTTTTAGATAGGACATAAACCAACTAATGCAGTGCCAGAAAGCCCTACCCAGTTTTTCAGCCGGTCATGTAAGATGTTATGGTCAACCGTGTCAAATGCAGCACTGAGATCCAGTAGTACCAGGACTGAAATGTTTCCACTATCTGTGTTCAAGTGGATGTCATTAAAAACCTTAACAAGAGCAGTCTCATTGCTGTGATGTGACCCAAAACCTGACTGGTAGATATCAAAACAGTTATTTAGCATCAAGAAGTTGTGGAGTTGTTGAAAAACATCCTTTTCTATAATCTTACTAATAGAGGGGAGGTTTGATATCGGTCTGTAGCTGCTCATGGGTGACGAGTCTAAGCTGTTCTTTTTCAAAAGTGGCTTGATGACGGCTGTTTTTAGGGTCTGAGGGAAGATCCCTGAAAGGAAGGAGGTGTTTATACTATCAGTAAAATATCTGGGGCTGTGCATCCTGAAACAGTCTTGAAAAACCCTGTTGGCAGGGTATCAAGACAGCAAGTGGTGGCTTTCAGATGGCAAATGATCTCATCCAGGGTTTTTGGGCTGATTGGACAAAATGTGTCATCGTGTTTATGTTTTTAGGTGGGCACAGTGGTGACATATGTGCTGCCCCTGGCATGAAAGCACTCACTGACTCCCTGACTTTCTGAATTTTGTCAGTAAAGAAGGAAGCAAACTTATTACAGGCCTAGTTGGATAGGAGTTCAGGGTTACTGACACAGGAGGGTTAGTTAACACGTAACAAACAGGGAACGAGCATTATTGCTGTTCTTAGTAATGATGTCAGAAATGAATGATTGTTTTGCATTTCTCAGCTCCAGATTATAAATCCTCAGTCTTTCTTTATAGATCTCATAGTGAATCTAAAACTTTGTTTTCCGCCACCTGTGTTCATTTTTCCGACAATCTCGTTTTTTAGCTCTTACCAGCGTAGCATTTTTCCATGGAGCTCTTTTTGGCAGTGATCACTTTCACCTTGTTGGGAGCAATGACATCAATAATGCTTTTAATTTTACCATTGAAATGATCCACGAGCTCATCAACTGAGGGCCAGAAGAGAGGGAACAAGGGAAAGAACACTTGTAGAAACATATCACTGGCATTTTCACCCATGTATCTTTTTTTTTTTTTTTTTGACAACCTCTGTTTGGACATTCTTGTTGTTAATAACAGCACTCTTAAAGAAAACACAGGGATTACCAAAATTATCAAGAACACAACACAACTCTTTGGTCATTCTGTCCTGGACATGATCAGTTTGAATGTTGAAATCTCTATCAGCAATGCAGTCAAAATCAACACAGATTATTGACAGTAGTTCAGAAAAGTCTTCAAAAAAGCTTGTAGAGTGTTTAGGTGGACTATATATGTTAAGGAACAGCATACAAACAGGGGAATTCATCTGGAGAGCTACATATTCAAATGATGCAAAGTTTTTATAAGACATCTGTTTACACTGGAAAAAGTCAATAAACAAAACAGCCACTCCTCCATCTTTCTTATGTAGTCTAGCTTCACTCACATACTTGAAGTTTGGAGGAGTTGCTTCAATAAGAACAACTGAATCATTTTCTCTGTCTAACCAGGTTTCTGTTAAAAAGAAGAAATTAAGTTTGTGCTCTGTAATAAAATCATTGATTAGAAATGCTTTTTCAGCCGAAGATCTAATATTTAGTAACACCAGTTTCAGTGTGCTGGGAGCATTTTCTGTCCAGTTTTTGTTGTGGGCAGGCTGATGAGGAATGAATTTAAGATTGCAATATGTTGGATGAATCTTGTTTCTTGGCATATTTACCAGCCTTTTTCTGTTACCTGAAGCCCGCTTAATTATTTTTTTTTATCTCTCAGCTATTGTTAAAAAAAAAAAAAAAGGAAAAAGAAAATCAAGTTTTGATGGTTGCTCTAGAAATCAGAAACTGGCTTTTGTCCTCATCACTGAAGATCAAAATGTATTCAGTCATTTCCCACGGGTATCATTGTCAGGACATGTATCTTCGTACTATGGGATTTGTAATTTTTTTAAATTTTTTTTATCATGGCCACACAACAGAAAAAAGCAGAGATAAATCAACTGTCCAAAAGAGGCCATAGTTGGATGTATCAGATTTTTTATGGGATGCCTCTTTCTATTGACTTAGCCTGCTTTGTTCTGAGATCAAGGCCTTCCTCACTGTTCAACACGTGGTTAGGATTTACATTCAGCATTTCATTATCAAAGACTTCTCAGTGCACTCTGGCACCCAAAATGCTGATCCCTGGCTATGAATGATGTAGCCTTGGATAGATAAACTGAAACTGTTACATTATTTATGTGCTTAGCCTTAGGTATGGTAATAGTGAACATTAATATTTTTGATCCATGACGTGCTCTCACCCTGGCAGTGTACAATACCAACTGACCAAGACCATCAGAAACACAACTACGGGAGACGAGACAACTTCTCTTTTGTGTTTATAGTAAAACCTTTACTTGCTATTTAAATAAAATTAAAATGTGACTTTTAAAGAGAGCTTATAATTTCAAAAACTAAACCCTGTTTTAGTTAATTATTACAATCATAACTTCATGGTGATTTCATCCAATCTCCCATCATAACAGATAAATCCTTCCGATGTTTTTAATCAGCAGTTTATCATTTAATGTGTCATTTAATGTGTTCCAGAAAATCTCCTCATCAGCAGAAACCACTGCAGAATATACATTAATTTAGCTTTTCCTCAGGAGAAAAGCAGCTTGAACAACCCATCAAAGTAGTCATAAACTTGCTGAGTCACTGCTTGTTTTTTTTTTTAATGAGCAATGGATAATGACAACGTCAGAAATTATTCCTTGCACTCAGAATGGAGTTATTGAATCATTAACTTTTTTAATATTCTTTAAAGCTTAATTGAGGAAAATTTGTTTGCATATACACGCACTGAGACAACTATGAAGTACACCCTCTTTCAGTTGTAAGCTTTTATGTATCAAGACAAAATTTTAAAAAATCAGCTGGTCCTTACAAAAGGCCTGTTGCATGAAAGTTGAATTAAGAGATCCAAGATATCCTGGCTTGACGTATCCTACTCAGTCCATCCTGACTTATTCCATTGCACAAATGCCAAGCCAAGATGAGAAGGCACAGCTCTGTGAAGGCATGTGTAGCCTTAGACTGTTTGATCACTAGAGAAATCCTCTGTGAGTCATCCATAGGTTTTCTACACAATGATTTTGAAGCATTTTTTTCCTCATACAACACAGCACCATATTGCAAAAGGGTGAAACAAGCAGTGCTGGGAAGCCACCTGAAACACGCCGATCTTAGTTCAGTTAGCTATTTTACCATGGCTGGCTTAGTTTACATTAACCCTTGTGTGGTGTTAGGATTTTCTGCGGGCCCCTTTGGACCCCTTGGGGTTTCATACCATAACTCAGCCCCTGTTCAGGCTAGAGACATTCTGTTTTCACCAGAGGAAACTTGAGGATGCCCTTTAGGTTACTGACCTACCACTAGGTTTCTCCAATCTGAGGGGGCGGAGCCTATTCGAAACGCTTTTTTCCACGCCACCAGCCCCATTTCTCAGCCTCTGTGTGGGCTAGAGACACACAGAGGCAGTCAACTGCAGTCAACTTGCTTATAAATAAAGGAAAGCAGGCCTTCAGTACTATTGATATTTATTGCATGGAATTGATTTCACACAGGGGCTTGATTGTGGGATTTGTGTTGCGGGTGACGTGGTAGCGAAACCCCGCCCCCTTTGATCAAGGGTGGTTGTGGGACAGTAAGGTGCACTCAGGACTGTCCCTGTTGACCCCCTGGTGCATGCATCATGTCTCTAGCACACACAGGGGCTGGGATGTAGGATTCCTGTTGCATAATGGCGTGGTAGCGAAGCCCCGCCCCCTTCGGTCAAGTTTGACTAGGAAAAATATGTCCCCCACTCCACCCCCTGTTCAGGTATTCTAGTCTCTGGTAGAAGGAAGGCAAGTAAAGGTATGCAACAATCTATATGGTCCTATTCCAATGTTCACACTAAAGCTGTAGAGTAGACTACTGCCCTATTGTTTTACATTGGGGTCCTTTGGACCCAAACACCCTCTGTGTGATGTAAATGTGAAGGGGGGATGTAGAGTGGGAGCTCCCCCCAAAAAAGTTATCCTCCATGCCCCTCACATAAAATAAGCCAAGGACAATGAGTTTCAAGTTGAAAAAAGTATTACTTGCATGATTTTTATTTTAGTAAAGATTGAAAATGGGTCCAAAAGACCCTAACATCACACAAGGGTTAAGGATCAATTGTCATTGAGCCAGCATCCCAGCCTTGGCAGTCCCATTTGCCTAGGATGGTAATTAATATTATTTTGATCAAATCTGTCCAAACATCTTCATTTCAAGTGTTGCTACTGTAATGACATCAAAAACGAGTCCTGCCAGAGGTGAAAAGAGGACTAGCAGAAGTCTGCTGGGACCCACTGGTTGCCAGCCATCTATGCCCTACACCAGTGGTTCTCAAACTTTTAATACTGTGTACCACCTGAGAAACTATTCAGCTCTCTTAGTACCACCATGATGACCAACTTTAAAATATCGCCATATATCAGTTCTCAATTAGCTTTACACACAGGAAAGATGTTTATTTCTTATTGTGGTTATTTTATTGTTACCTGAATTTCATTTGAAACGTTGTATTTATAATGCATTGTATGTTTCCGATTTTTTTTTTAAAGTGAAAATGTGGAGAAAATGTGGAAAGTCATGACGTACCACCAGAGAGCGCTCGCGTACCACTGGTGGTACATGTACCACAGTTTGCGCACCACTGCCCTACACCAAGGGTGGCCAACCCTGGTCCTCGAGAGCCGCAAACCTGCATGTCTTAGATGTTTCCCTTATGTTCCCTTCAGGTGTGCTGAAGTAGGGAAACATCTAAGACATGCAGGTTTGCGGCTCTCGAGGTCAAGGGTAGGCCGTCCCTGCCCTACACACACACTGAAACTGAGCAAGCTGTCGTAAGCCTGCAAGTCATGGGATGATTCACTGCAGGTCCCACTGTACTTCAACATGGAAGGGTCCTCAAAGGGTCCTTCAGCCAAGCAATGCTGGAGGAGTAGCAGAGCCGCTGGCAGACTTCCACAGCAGGACTTCCTGTTTCAAATGTTGTTGCAGGTAACTGAACTGCAACAAAACCTACTTCCTTGTAGGACTCAACCCTGAAATGGGGTTGTTCGCACTCTTAGTACATGCAAATTTACAACGTTCTAAAGCAGATCACAACCTGTTCACAGATTTCCTGATTCAGAATAGGAGAGGACGTGTGTTGCAATTGAGAAACAGCTTATTATCGAAACGTATGAGGACACACTTACGAAGGCAATACAGGCCAGACCCGGCGGCATGGGCGGGCATTGGGGGGCCGTGCCCGCCCACGGAGTCAGCTGTGCCCGCCCTTGACTGGAAGCTGTTTATTTTATTTGGGTTTTTGTTTTTTAACTCGGAGAGGCCACCTTTCTCTTATTCCTATCTCGTTTTGTTGATCTTGCAATTCAACCAATCCAACGAAGTTCGTTGGATTGGTTGAATTGCATCATCAACAATTGTTCGTTGAACGAACGAATGAAGTCAACTTTCTAGCCAATTACAGACAGAGGGGGGCGGGTCGCTGACTCGTTTATTCATGGACACCTTCGTAAGTTAGTACCGCCGCTATGGATACACGGAATTATTTAAAAAAAACGAGAAATGACAACGTGAACGGGAGCGAGCAGGAGGGAGCACCATTGGCATTTTCTATTGGAAACATAAGCACTGAAGTCAACAGCAATACTGAAGTAAACATTCATGCTAGGAGGGTTAGCTACAGCAGCTTGGGAGAACAAGGAGCAGCACAATTAGGGTTACCAACCGTCCCGATTTGCCCGGGACATCCCGTTTTTTTAGGTGAATTTTAGGTGAAGAACTGCTGTCGTCCCGCATTTCAATCATAGTCTTGACAGCATTTTTTAATGGAATGTTTATGAAGCATTTCGTCCAGTGATAGACTGCTGATTGATGACACATTATAAACAGGGAGTTTTGATAGGCTACTATGCCCCAAAACTCAACGTTTACAAAGTATTTTGTCCAATGATAACAGACTGGTGTATGATGACACATTCTGATCAGGGAACTGTGATAGGCTACGCCAACCTGCATGTATACGTTGCTATGGGAGACGGTTGTAATCAGTGAAGTTTACTGAGGGAAATGGATGAACCAGCTAAAAAAAAGAGGCTTTGCAGCTAAAACAAGGAATGGGAAACAAAAAGGTCGTGGGTTAAAGCCACTACAGACCCTAGAAGAGCATTTTGTACTTTATGCCGCCGCGAGATATCGATTGGCCATGGTGGCGAGCACGACTCATCCCGTCATGAAGACACCGAGTGTCATAAAAAGGCTGTGCTAGCTAAAGGAGCAAGCAACATCACTTCATTCTTCGCCGCATCTACTGCTGAAATTGACAAAAATTCTTCAAGGGAGGTGTCCTAAATATACCACACCATGAAACACGTTCACAGCTATAACAGCACTGACTGCACCGTGAAATTAAACGGGGCTTTATTTCAAGACTCGAGTGTCGCTAAGAAGATGCAGTTGGGAAGAACCAAAGCGGAGATGATCACCATGAATGTGTTGGGTCCAAGCACTGTGGGGAAAATAGTCTCCGACCTTTCTTCAGGTGATGGTGAGCCCCTTTATTTTTCACTCGTTAGCGATGCCTCTAACAAGGGCAACAGAAAAATGTTTCCGGTGTGTGTGAGCTACTTTTCCGCGTCGGATGGCGTAATGTCCAAGTTGTTGGATTTCTACGAAAACATTTGCGAATGGCACACATAAGGCTCTCCTTTCCTGTCTTGACACATATGGTCTTAATGTTGAAAACATCACCGCATATGCTGCCGACAATGCAAATGTTAACTTCAGAAAGCACCATTCTGTCTACAAATCGCTCACCAGCGTAAACGATGGCATTCTAAAAGCTAACTGCCCGGCCCATATTGCACACAAGTTGTGTACAACATTTTGTGTGCAACATGCATAATTAATTTCACAAAATTATCCTGAAATTAGTAGGATTGTGGTCTGGATAAGAAAACATGATCATTTCTGGCATGGGTAGGGTGGCAAGACGTCAGTCTTTTCAATGCCTTAAAATGCAGGAAATTGCATCTAAGAAACACAAAATTTTCTGGGGGAGGACCCCCCAGACCCCCCGTCCAAAAAATGTCCCTCTTTCCAGCTTCAGGGAGTTGGCAATCCTATTTCTCAGGGAAAAAAGGTCATTCTGCAGCTCCTGGTATGGATGCTTCCCTATCCCCCCATATACACACACCTCACAGATACAGGAACTTAGTTTACTTAAAGGCAGATGAGTTACACTGCTTTGTTCTGGTCCTTGTGATCCCTAGCTGCTGTAGCTACCTCTCCTAGTTTGAATGTTTACTTCAGTGTTCAGCTTGACATCAGTGCTTTTTTCCAGAAATGCTTGACTTGAGTTGAATAAATGAACAGAGCCCTACACTATCATTTTTTGTTTGTTTTTTAGATTTTGGGATAAACTGCCCATTTTTGGTGAGGGAAAAAATATTTCTCACCACTGTAGGAGTGGTCACAGAGCCTTTGGTCAGCCTGAAGTAGTTTGAAAAAGTGTGCCCCCCTGAAAAAATGTAATGCCCCTTTAATTTGTTTCTGGAGCCGTGTCTGATACAGGCAATGCATTAACAAACCCAGAGAGTCTGCAAATAAATTCATTTCAGGAACATTTTACTTTAATCAGCTTATCTTTGAATGTAAATGTCAAAATGGCCTTGATAAATACAGTATTTATAGTTCTGGCTTTATTTAGATGATTTGTGTTTACAGGAGCACAGTCCAGTTAGTGTTTATTTTACCCTCTTGATGGTGTAAAAACGGTTGTGCAGTCTGAGATTCAGCGAGGAGAACAAAGGCAGCAGCTATGCATCCGATTAGCATTTAAGTTTTCTCCATGACGTATGTGAGATCCACGGATGCAGCTGATTTTAGCTTGACAGCAGTTCTCCACCTGGTGATAAGCTGTTACCGAATGCTTCTCGCCTGTGTGTTTGTGTGTGTTTTGGGGGCAGTTGGTCTGACAGTGGCTTGATGGCTGTGTGTGATGGAGTGCTCACAGCAGGCTGGCCAGAGTAATGAAAAGTGCATGAGTGCAGCTGATACTGCCGAGCCCAGCTCACCTGAAATTGATAACCACTCATGCACTCAGACAACTTCACCCTGATACAATAAACCTGAACACCTTTTGGAGGTTGTTTATATCTCTTCATTTATCAAGCTTACTTTGACTACCTTGTCATAGTGAGTAGGATTTATGTGAGATACCCTCCAGACTTTAAAGGCATAGTCCTCTTTATGCTTTGTCACTATACTGATTGAGCTTTCATAAGTGTTTCTTTTGGAAACGGAACTGTTTTAAAGAGATATCCCAAAATAGATTAATTCTGCTCTATTTATCATATCCAATGCTTCTCTGTAGCTCATGTGGACATCAATACAGTAGTTCAAACTTCAGGCTCAATGTTACTGTCGCATCAATAGGATGTTTAGAGCTGTCTCCAGGATGTTGTCCTCCGGAAAGCTTTAGGCAGGCATTTTATCAGAGAGTTTGTCATTAGCACAAGGACAGATAGCACAAATGGCCAGTGTGAGAGTGTGACCAAGTGGTGCAAGAGTCCATCTTTCAGAGGAGTCTTGTCACCAGTGGCATCTGGTGATAAAGATTTTGGGGAGTGAGCAGGTTGACTTGACTAAGGTCAAACAGTCTAAAGGTACCCTCACAAATCAGGAAAAAACAAATCCTGGTACAGTAATCCCTCACACTTCGCGGTCTCAGCAATCGCGGTCTCAGAACATCGCGGAAGTTTCAAAAATATTCATAGAAAAAAAATATTCGAAAAAAAAAATTGAAAAAAATTCAAACGAAGCGCGTGAGGCTGAAGCGAAACCCATCACATCAAGAACGAGTCTCGGGAAGCAAAAAGAGCCGACAGGGGGGCCCCATGAACGAAAATCGAGCCCTGTGATTGGCTGCTATGACGGGCATTACTGTGCTGTCGGTTGTCTGTACGCTGACTGGCTGACACGCGTCCCTGCATCTCCATCTCTTGCTCTCGTCAGCTACGCACAGAGGAGAGATCAACAAAGTGAGTGTACCTTCTGTAGATTTTGCGTACATGTATACTGTATGTACATATACATGTACATGCACATCCACATTATGGTTTTCACCAATCGTGGGTCAATTGGTGGTCATTTACGAATAACTAAAAATGCCATTAGCTTAGAGCATACAAAAATGCAACCCTCTGGGAAACTTTGTTGCTCCTTTGTTGCACCCGCCTCAGCTCACGTGATAGGGAAACATATGGCGTCCTCCATAGAGTCTAGTCGTCAACCATACAAGCAGGAAGAGGATGAGTTGACTGTCTAGTTCTTGTACAGTTTGTGGAGTTGACTTGTCTTGAGAATCTATGTCGTAAAATAAAGCTGGAACACATTTAGATGATTGCTTACAGGCCCTTTCAGCCTTTCATGTATATTGTATGACAATTTTCTCCTAATCATTTTAACAAGATTTTTTAATGTTTTTCTGTCTTGTTTTCTTTCAAGGATGACTGGATGGAGATACTCAAAGGGTCACATCTGGCCCTTGGGTTGTATATTCTTTATGTTTGCTTTAGATAAACACACACAATTAGTTTTTGTGCCCAAGCCTGATGAAATTGTGACTTTAGTGTGATATAAAAAGGATTGCAGTGCTATGGAAATGAGAGAGGCTTATTGTCAAATGAGGCATTTAATTTTTCTATATTTTAAGAGATTATGAACAAATATGTTTTCATGTTTCATTTGTTTAATTTGACATTTGTCTGCCCTGGTGAAGAAGGAATGTGTGGAAATAATTCTGGTTCTACAACTGGACCCATCCTCAGTGATGTGCCAGGGATTATTGTGACTTTCAGGTCTTTCATCATCTTACTCTCTCACCCAAGCAGCACAGCAGGGGTTTATTAAGTCCATACTTGTGTTCAACTGCTGATGAGCTGCTTTTCAGCTCATGGTTCCGCTCTTTTTGAGCTGCTGCAAACTTGAGGCTGCTATCTTTGTGGGTTCATAGATGGCTTTTCTTTTAATTTCTCATTTAATACCCAGTGTGTTTACAATTCTGGTAAAAGACCTCAACTTGACCTTCTGTATTCAACTTTCACATGAAGCCTACTATTCAAGCAGATTTGGGTTTTATATTCCACATAAACTATATTGCCAAAAGTATTCGCTCACCTGCCTTGATTCACATATGAGCTTTAGTGACATCCCATTCCTAACCGATATGACGTGGATCGACCCTTTGCAGCTAGAACAGCTTCAACTCTTCTGGGAAGGCTGTCCACAAGGTTTAGGAGTGTGTTTATGGGGATTTTTGACCATTCTTCCAGAAGCTCATTTGTGAGGTCAAACACTGATGTTGGCTGAGAAGGTCTGGCTCTCAGTCTCTGCTCTAATTCATCCCAAAGGTCTTCTATTGAGTTGAGGTCAGGACTCTGTACCGGCCAGTCAAGTTCATCCACACCAGACTCTACGACAAAGGCCTATCTAGTTAGGACTCGCCTTACATCAGACCTGGGCAAAACACGGCCCGCGGGCCACATCCGGCCCTTTGTGCGTCTCTGTCCGGCCCGCATGAGGCCAATCATAAATTACATTTGATTACAACTTAATAATAACAAAAATCTATGTCGTGCGTGCAATACAACTGTGGTGCTTTTATTTTGAAAGGCATAGTACTTCCGTGTAGCGTACGTGCATGAAGGTAAACAGCGCTAAGTGATGCTGCCGTTAAAATGTGTGCTGACGCTAAGAAAAGAAAAGTTGACAAGGAATGACGTGCTTTCAACAAGACATGGACCGCTAAGTATTTCTTTACAGAAATTAAAAGGTGAAGCCGTGATTTGTGCTACACAGATCGCTGTTCAAAGATTATAATTTGAATCCGCACTACACGACCAAGCATGAGGTAAAATACAGAAATCTGTCTGATAAAGAGCGCGCAATAGAGGCTGATGCATTGCTAGCAAAACTGCAAACCCAACAAGGAATTGGTAAAATGAGGTGGAAAACATTAAAACATTATTCATTTAATTGATGTGTTTCTATAGATGTGTTGTAATTCACAGTTTGAGGAATTTAACAAGTTAAGAATAAATTGGACTTATTAATGATTATTTTTGTTTTTTTTTACTCGACCTATACGCCACATTTCACAGAGCCTAATATAAATATCTACAGAATAATTGTATCTTCAATTACCAGTACCAGCTATTTAGAATATATAATTTAATGCATTTTACTATGGAAGGAAGTTGAGCAGGATTAAGTTCAAGTTATCGTTGATGTGGCCCTCTGACACAACTCAGGTTTTTCATGTGGCCCCTTGTAAAAATTAATTGCCCGCCCCTGCCTTACATGATCAACTTGTTATTTGTCTGATATGTTAAACATGCTCCAAAACTTAATGTCTTCAGCATGTTTTATTTAAACATTTGTTGATCTCAGCAGGATAAAGAATCTCATTACAGAAACTTAAACTTCTAACAAAAAGGGAATGTCCAAAAATGTATAACAAATTGAAATGATTCACACTTGTGCCTTCATATAAATGATTAGAAACATTACAATATGTATGAAACCAGAAGCATAAACACTTGAACAACAGATTCATAAAAATAAAAATAAAAAGTATTTTTTTCAATAAACAAAATTGATTAGAAAAAGAATATCCCTCTGCAGCCAAACAAATTTACAGTCTATAAGCAGACTCAATAGCTCCCAAAAACATGTCTCCTCCTTTCATTTCCCTTAACATATTGCTGGGCAGTATCTGTTCAGGTAAGTCAAAACGACCAGCTACTCAACATTGCAAAACAAGTATTTTTCACACCTTGAAAACAGGCAAAGGAAATATTTTAGTTCTTGAAATAAACACTGATTTTTATCCTCCCTCTTCTCTGGCCTAATGTGTTAGAAAGATCAGCAACAGTTGTTTATGATCACCATGGTTACCGCAACAGGCAAAGACAGCAGCACCCCGTAGGACCCCGGGGTGGAGGTCTTCAGAACAACCCGACAATCTGAAAACCCTAGGGTCCATCCCGACCTGAATCGGGTTTCAGGTCCATTCAAAAGACGTGACTCCGGGTTCGGGTCGGAATCGGTACAGTTAGTCTCGGGTCCGGTCAGTGCTCTCTGACAGGCTGGGTCCACGTTTACTCGAAAGAAGGTAAAGATGATGGCGGTGGCAGCCAATGCCAGGACTCGGGCCAGTTAAATGATTATTCATTAACGTGGCGTATTTGTCATGAAACAATCATGTTGCCGTAGCGTGTTATTAGCGGTTTGCCTGGCAGCTGTAAAGCACAACGGATCGACAACACGACAACGCTGCATGAGAACATATTCACCACACGTCCTGACCGGTGTAGGCTATTAGTGTTAGCAGTTGCTACCAATAGCATATGTATCCACAAAGAAAATAACGACTTGGATTTATTGTTGTTTACTGATGGAAACAACAATAAATGCATAGTAGCCTATCCAGCAACTGGAAGAAGACAACTTTAGGTT
This sequence comes from Hirundichthys speculiger, assembly GCA_018398805.1. Taxonomy (NCBI): domain Eukaryota; kingdom Metazoa; phylum Chordata; class Actinopteri; order Beloniformes; family Exocoetidae; genus Hirundichthys; species Hirundichthys speculiger. The sequence goes on along the minus strand of JAGFBZ010001994.1, from coordinate 16,285 downwards.
AGAAAATCAAGTTTTATTCAACGCTAGACAACCTTTAACATTAACTATGGGCTGTATTGTCTCGGTTCTATTCGGGTAACTCGGTTCAGTTCATGGTTGGAAACTAAAGACTCGGGTCAGGTCGGTTCCGGGTCCAAATATTGCGGGTCCATTCGGGTTCGGACTCCCGGACTTATGATAAAAGCTTGGGTCGGGTCGGTTTTGGGTCGAATTTTCACGGCTCCATGTTCGGGTCCATGAAAGTGGACCCGTGAAGACCTCTATCCCGTCAAAATGGTGTGTTACAGTTACATTGGAAATCGGAACTTCGAGCTCCGAACAACAAAACCTCAGAACTGAGCGCTTCCCAGTTTAAAAACTGGGACATCATGGAACATGGAATATGGAAAAAAAAAAAAAAAACAACAGTTAATGAAATGAAACAAAAAACTGTGGTCGACATTAGATGTAAGAATACATTTATTACACAGCCTCCCAACTTTTTTGGAATTGCAGCTATAAATAAGTGTCATTTAACTGAATGTGCTCTTTTCTCTTGGCTTGAGTACTTCTTGCCTTTAATAATGTCTGTGCACAGCCTTGGTTGTCATCAAAACAGACTATGCCTCTGTAAAAATTTACTACTGTTGTAAAAATGAGTATTTTGAAATCAAAAATTGTTCACAAACTGAACAGTGTACTACACTTTTCACAAGTGCAGTATGTGCTTGTAGTACAGTATGCAGACTACAAAGGCCTAACATATCACAAATAAGGCCAAAGACCATGCAGGTAGAGGCCTTTCACCACTGAATCCTAATTTGTTTGTCCATGAGTTCAACTGAATGTTTTTTTTGTTTGTTTTTGTTTTTTGTTGCCAAATTCAGTGTCGTTTTCTCAAGGCGCTCTGACGGTACGGCAGTCCCAGAATAAAACACCTCTCAAGCTGTAGCTAGTTTTTCAGCATGAAACTCACAAGTGAACCTGCCAAATACAATCTTTACAGCCTCCAGCATTTCGCTGTCATCTTCTTCCTCTCTCAGTGGGCTATGCTGTTACAATTATATTTGGTATTTTGTTTGTTGTTTGTTTTATCTGTTTCCTTGATCACTCTTTGTAGCTGGCATTTTGGTTTGTATTGCCTCTCTTGTGCTTGTTCAACCACAGAAGTTTTGACATATATTTCTGTTCATGATGTAACTGATCAGCATGACGCCTGTGCAGCGCCTTTAGTAAGCTGTTTGCAGTCTGCTGTCATGTCTTTTAGTGTAATATGCAGACTTTTTCTCTTTCTCTCTTTTCTCTCAGAGGGTGGCTGTTTGAGTCTGTCCTCAATAAAATCATCCGGTCCTGTTTTAAGATAAACTAGCTGAGATAAGTGCAGATGCACATATCAGATAGTTAAAGTGCTTCATGTTCATTTAATTCAGTTCTTTTTCACCATTTGTTTTTGGCATGCTGCAATGAAGAAAAAAAATAAAACCAAAAAAACCTTTTATAGTTATAGAAGTCATCGTGCAAACTTTTTTTTCTATACAAGCATGTTTATTACAAGTCCTACTATACTTTTTTAGTTTTTAAAATATACCACAGTATGGGTGAATTCCAATTCCTCCCTTAACCCTCAGTCTCAACCCTCACCCTTAACCCTCAATTTTTGGCCCTTAATCTTAACCCTCGAAAGTAAGTGTAAAGGCTATCTTGTGACTTAGAAATGGGACACCCCTTGAGTGCAGTTATGTCATCAGACTGAAATGTATCAGAGCCCGTGTTGTCTCTGTATTACCTGAAATGACACAGGGATAACATTGAAAAGAGCGCTGTATATTCTCCAAATAATATTAGCAAATAACGCAGTAGAGGATACATTATTCAGTCCTCCGTCGCTACACAACAAGGTATACAAGTAACGTGAAGCCGGCCAGGACCGCCGGCTGGAACCGCCGGTCCGGCAGCAAAAATTGTAAAGTAAAAAAATAAATGTTATGCAACAACAATGTTAATCCATGAAAAAAAGTCTCAAAGACAATAAGATGGTTTTGTAACATTTATATCTTTAAGAACTACAAAGATACTTACATTTGTAGCTAGCTTTTTTTGTCGCCATCCTTTTCAAAGATGTATTGGCTAAATTACCCAGTGCCTTCTGGGTCGCCCTTACTTCCAAGGGTGGTGCCGGAGAATCTCAATTTTGAGGGCGATACAGCCCTCAAACTCGTCCCTCAATTTGCTGTTCTTAGAATCGGGACAGCACTTGCACTTAGCGGGGGCGTGCATTTTTGAGATTGAGGGTTGAGATTGAGTGTTAAGGAAGGAATTGGAATTCACCGTATTTTCCCAGACCACCTTTTCAGAGTGCTTTGAGATAAATTGTAAAATATACATTTTTTTTCTGAGCAGTCTGCCTTTGACCTGCTGGGACATCCACTCCTGGAAAGACTAGCAGCTGTGTTTAATGTTTTCCATTTGTGAATCATCTTTTCCACTGTTGATTTATTGACTCCAAACTGTCTGGAAATGGCCTTTTAACCCTCTCCAGATTGATGGGCAGCAACATTTAAATCTTTGAGATCATGCTGATGTCTTTCCTCCTTGGCATTCTGTTAACACACCTGGATGCTGCAGACCAGGAGAGTGTCAGATCCTCTGCTTTTATAGATGTAGGCACATCTGCTGATGATCATTTAATCACTTGCACTGATTAGCAGCACCTGGACGTGAGTCACTGGAAGCTGTAATGATATACTTACAGCTTTCCAAGAAGTCTGAATAAAGGACTTCTTCCATTAAACATTAGTTTTCATACAGTGCTTCAGAACTTTAGGTTAGTTTTTTCATATGAATAATGATAGTTTGCAATATGCCAAGTAATGTAGTTCATTTGAGGTTGTATAAACTTAATTTCAAGGCCTGGTGTATAACTTTTAATTGTGCATCAATGTGAAAAACATTAGAATTGAAAGAGGGTCACATGACTGCACTTCCTTATGTTTTACTATGTTTTTTTTCTTCAAACTATCCTTTTTTTTTCTACAGAAACTCTCTGGAGGACAGTGCCTATTAGTGCATGATTGACATCAGCAGAATTTCTTATGTAATCTGTGGAGGGACAAGGACTTTGTTATTGCTTGCTTTCCCTGTCATCTGTGCTTAGTAATGGCTGTGAGTTTGTTTTGTTTTTTTTCCCCGTTTTAGTTCAACTCTCAGGGCCATATGATTCAGAGATGCTGTCACATGACACAAGATAATGAGTAGACTACTGCAGCATGACAGCATTCTGCTTAAATACATTGCGGCAATTTGTGTCTGAACATTCAAGGGCAATGCGTTGTCCTTGAATTTGTCTGCTGTTTTTACGTGAGTGTGATGGCATTTGTGTCTGTGTGGACTGTATGTAAATGTTGTATGTCTGTAGTGTCTTGGAGTCAGTTACTCACGTATACAACCACAATTCCAAAAGAGTTGGGATACTGTTTAAAATGTGAAAAACAAACAAACAAACAAAAAAAAAAACTGAATGCAGTAATTTGCACATCCCATTTACCCACATTTTTCCACAGCAGGAATTAGAAAACATATCAAATACTGAAATTGAGACATTTTATCATTTCATGAAAAATATTACTTCATGAATTTGATGGTAGCAACACACTTAAAACAAGGAGAACAAAAGGCTCTAAAAGTGAGTGGTAGTAAAAAGAAACAGTAGGAGGAATGACTTGCAGCTAATTAGGTAAACTGGAAAAAGGTCAGTGATTAAGCAGAGTACCTTGGTGAGACACCCTCTTTCTTGTTTTTCTTCTTGCTGGCTTTTATAAATGTAGGCATATCTACTGATGGTACGCAATAATTACAGATAATTAATATGTAAGTATTTATAAATATAGCATTAGACTTATTATTCTTAAATTATATAGTTGAGGCAGGCTGAATTCTCTCTGCAAATTCAAAGTTGGCAAATTAAATCAGTATAGTGCACCTTTAACTATAACTTCTTGAACATTTTTCTCCTTTGTAAATGTGTTTTTTGAAATATGTGACCTGTCACCTTAATGGGCTCCAGGTTATTAAGTATTTTGCAACAAAATGTTGCATTTTAAATGAAATACTGTTTTCATATATCCTAAATCTAATAAGCAATAATAACAACCATAAAATACAATCTTGCATTGCACTGAGAGTGAAATCTTTAACAGAATAGACACATAGATTAGAACAATGACAGGGGTTCAGCAGTCTTTTTTTTTTTTTATTTAATATTTATTTATGCTCCAATAGAGCTTCAGACAAACTATTGGCCCATGTTTTTCTAAATGTACCATACATGTGTGTGCTTGTAGTGTATTTCAGCAAAGAAAGAGCAGGGGAAAGATCAGTCGAGCCACTCATGTGCATTCAGGCAGAAGGAACAACAGGCAAGTGCATTCTGTAGTGACTGTAGTGACTTCTATTTTTCTCTCCCCATTTGGAAAGACCATGCATGAATTGCACGCTTGTGTCAGAGTCAGGCAAATATTCTCTCTCACGTATACAACCAGTACACACACAGACACACACGCACGCACACGTTTAAGGTATTTGCACAGCATGAGTGCAAGCATGCATCCTCCCTGCACATACACACGACTTGAGTCCCCATCATGAATATTGAAAGTAATGAGCTTTTCCTCTGTAGCTGGGCTCATACTGCAAAGAAGGGATTGTCCCTTATGGCAGCGGTGGGACTGCCACCAAATGAAGATATTCAGTTCATTTAATATTGAATATCATTCTGGCTGGGATCCATAATTCATTATCTAAGTGAAGATGTGGCTCTCGTGAAGAGGATGAGATTTAAAGGCTCAGTGGGTGGGGATGATAGAACAACAGCCCGCATCAGGTGCCCTCATTCACATGGCAGCTGACATCACTCCCTTTGTCTCTCCCATATCCCTCTGAGAAGTGAGGTTCAAGGTCTCTGATTCCACAACGTTATCTCTGCCTTGTAAAGAGCTGCGACAGCCCCTGCTAGTCAGTACTTAAACTGATGATCATGAGGTAGTATTTAAAAGCATTTACTATACACTGTGCCAAAGGTGTTTTTTCAATGTTTCTGCAGTTGTTGAGTTACGGCAAAGTAAACGAGAGAAGCACCCGCATTGCTACGGGCTCATATTACAGTATATATCAAAAGATCGTAACTGTCTAATTATGTCTAAAATGTGAAGCCAAAATGTTGCTTTTAAAGCGTTAACAGCTTTTTTGAAAATCTCTGTTTTTTTCTTTTCTAAAAGCATGAATGTTTCCCATAAAATACATGAAGACATTTTTGTTTCCACAAATACATATGGTGTCATTGGCACTTGTAAATGATTCCTTCCAATGAGTACATTTGCTATCATTTTAAACATAAGTCTGTTTTTTTTTTAATTCAACCAAATGTCAGGTATTTCTCTGCAGCTCAACACTCTTGTCCTAAAATAGTTTCTTAGGGCACCAAAAACATGAAAAAAAAGCTCTGACTTTCTGTGTGACTAATCATGGTACATATAAATGTTGCCAAAATATCGACCCGTGGAGTAAAACATTTAAATGATTTCTCATGATTATTTTGTTTAGATATTTTAGGGCAGGTTGAAAATCCAGCTAAGTAATTAAGTTGATCAAAAGGCTCTTTTGCCCACTAACACTGTAGTGTTATAAATAAATAGACCTACCACAAAGCAGTAACTGTAAACTTGCCAACAATGGCATTTATATTTGCTCAGGGAACTATGATAAATTACAGAAGAATAATGGGAGGGCAAAACACTGATCAAACTCAGACTTGATAGGCTGAAGGGCCAAATTAATACAGTGATCCCTTGCCACTTCATTGTTTGAGTTCCGCGGTTTTAGTGCTTTGCGGATTTTTTTCAGAAATATATATTTAAATTAATTAAAAAAAAATTTTAAAATTGCGGAAACATCACAGATTTTGTGCACATTCTCTCACAGTGAAGAAATGCTGTGAGCCAGCCTGGCCCCTTTAAGAAGGTGGCCTTATGGGTAATGATGTGGCCTTATGGGTAATGGAGTGTGTGTGTCGTGGGACGGCAGAAGAAAACGAGGTTAGATGAAAAGTGGAGTGAGCATAAACAGCAGGTTTGCATTCTCTGTTAACCTACAGGAGCCGAACAATACAACCTGTGTGATGTTACAAGTTCCTGCAGTGCCAGAATAAAGTGTTCGTTCCATGCAGAGAAAACCTGACTTTTTGCTTTGTTGTTGTTAGCGTGGTAGCCGCTAATTACGAGCCAAAGATAGCACAATACCAGCGGTTTCTTTACTACGGTTCAGAGACCAGAGGCTGTAAAGGCAACAGAAAGACCACAGTTGAGCCTTTGTCTTGTTTCGCTGCAGTGCCTCGCTACTTTTTGGGGGTTTTTAAACATATTTTAAACACATTATTGAGGCTCGGGGGGCTCCGGCTCCAGATCGTGGATTTTGATTGTTGGGGGGGGGGGGCGCCGGTCCCTATTAACCGTGTTAGGGATCACTGTAATCTCACAACTCAATTGTTGTGCACAAACCTGATAACAACATGCCATCACTGCTGCATGGTGGAGGTTAGAGGGCTATGAAGCTACTGGGGCTATAGTTCCATGGAGAAAAGTCACTGGTCAGTTAATGTTCAGTGAAATGGTTTTGTGCAGAGAAAGAAAATGTGTGCTCATCACCAACACACACACACTTATGAACCCAGCAGTTTTACAAGTGTTCAGAGGAGACACCTAGTATGGCATACAATACGCCATATGTATTATATTCATCTCGTTTGATTCAGTCATTCCAACATTTCACCAACATTTCGTGCTGTGTCTTTGGTCTTGGGGAGTGGGTGGAGCGGGCTTGTTTTTAATCTGTGAAGCGCTTTGTGTTACAATTCTATTTGTATGAAAAGTGCTATATAAATAAAGTTTGATTAATTGATTGATAGACCACTTTTCATGCTGTAGCTGAAAAACAGGTTCAGCAGGTTCTCTCTTTTTTGTACCAGTATAGCGTATATGGTGTATGCATGCAGCTGAAATTCCAGTAAAATGCTTTACTTCATGCATATTTCTTTTTTTTTTTATCAATGGCAAAATGCTTATAAATTTGTGACTGAAACCTACAATTACTATCAAAGTATTTTGAAACTGTTGCCTCTGCTTTGGTAAAATCTTGACTTTCTAACCACTCCCTTGTCTGACAAAATCAACTTCAGAATAAGTCAAAGAAAAGGTCTCTACAGTGACTCCAGTTCTATTTTCATGACAATGACTTCCCAGAAAGTTAGAAATGACAGAATGTCTTCCATGTTAGCATGTTAAAAGAGGAGTATCTGCTATAGGCAAAAAAATTTCCTCTTGAGAGACAGTATTGGGGATGTTCCCTAGATACGTATGTACACAAAATAAAAAGTATGAATATGAATATAGGTGACTTGACATGGCACTCTAGATTTTCTTCAGGCTTGATCTCAGAGTTGTGGCAGAATTCCAGGACGACCAGGTGAATACCAGGATTTACAAAGAGACTGGAGTTCAATACTCTCAAAACTCTTATTCTAATTTCCATTTTACTTGGTTATGTTTAGGCACCAAAACTACGTGGTTATAATTAATTTAAGATTATGTTTTCTGCTTAAAAATATCCTATCCTATCACAATTGGTAGAGCATGGCATTTCTGGGCTGCCTGGGCAATCTGTTCACTGCATTTTCACACTTTTTTCTTTTTTTATGTACAACTGTCTCAATACAGTAAAGCTATTTCTACAGTATTTTGTCTGCAGCTTTCACATCTATCAGCAGCAGTAACTGGATAATTATTTTGAACTTGACTACATTATGAATTCACCTTCTACTACTGTGCTCTTGCCAGTGGTCTGTTTTCAAAGTCCTAATAGTTAAACTATTATCAAATACTTTTCCTAAATTTAATTTAAGTGGAAGAGAAAAGAACAGGATTTTCATAGACCAGAGAAACTCTTTATTTTCAACTTTTGAAGTGGTGTGTAAAAGAACTCAACAAACACCATCACCAAATGTGGTGATATTGATGATATTCATTCAAAAAAAGATAATTTACAACGTTAACTGTAAACTGTGAATAGTACTTTGGTAGTTTATTTGCCATTATTATTGAAGTATCTCATGTAGTTCAGAGCTGCTTCCCATGCAGAATAAAAACAAACAGCCAGCGAACAGAGAGAAAAAAGTATGAATCACGGTGGGGGTTGAACTCCAATTTTTGTTCAGACAAAAAATAAATATGCCTTAGTTTGTGTCTGGCTTATCTACTTCAGGAATAAAAAAATAAAAACAGTCTGCCATATTGACTTAGAAAGAGTGTAAGAAAAGACCAGTGTTGTTATGTTTGTATAATGCCTTAGTTTATACCTGGTTTAAAGTAGAGTTGACTTGTTATGTACCAAAGGAAAAAAAATTTAAAACTGTATTGATCTACTGAAAAGAGGGCAGTAGGCCTGTTGTAAAAAAAAAAAAAAAAAAAAAAAAAAAAAAAAAAAAAAGCAGGATTTGATAGATTTGAGAGCTGATAAAATAGTTTCCACCAAAAAAAAGAGGAGAACTGATACAATTTTTTTTGTCATTTGCTGCTAGTTCTACTGTATTGAAAAGAGTATAAGAGAAAACACTACACTTTTGTATTGTTACTTAGGAAAAGGCTGGATTTGTGTAAGAGAAATAATAATAAAAATTTAAAAAAAAAAATGTTTCCTGTAAAGTTTTGCCTGTAAATTAATTTTCTGTTGTACATGATTCAAATCGTGATTCGAATTGTATCATGAGTTGACTGAATCGTGGCACGCCTATCAAAGACTATTACAAAACTTATTTCAATCATGCATCTAAAAGCTTTTTGGGAACTCTTCAGTGGCTGCAACTCAACACTTTAGTGAGTTAAATGGAATAATCTTTCTGACTAAAACTAAGAGAGATTCACTTGCTCTGTAGTAGCAGCTGCATTCAGTTTACCACCATGAATAATTCAAACAATACACAAGGCCACTTATAATTTAAATATTCAGAGCAGCTATGTTCTACTGCATCATTCCCCTCTCAGTCAGCACTTTTTTTTGTATTCACAGTGAGGGGAGGGTGAGAGAAAGACGAGATAAAAGAGGAGAGGAGCATGAGAGGAAGCATTTGTGCAGCTGCAGCAGCAAAGATAAAGCATACGGCTGTGTGTGACAATAAATAAAAGCGCACTCACTGTAACACTCAGGTAGATATTTTCTGAGTCATGCTGTTTTTAGAGTTGGAGAATATGTTGTGGTTAAATCCTGGACATCCACTCCTTTGTGTTGCAGCATCCTTGTCAAACAAACAGGGGGAAAAAAAACTTTTATGTTAGCTTCCGAAAGGTTCATGAACTTCACAGCTCGTAATCAGCTTTTTAAGCAGTGCATCTCATATTATATACACAGTGTGAAGCATGCAGTCAAGGCAAGACACTGAGGCGCTCAGTCACAGTCAACACGCCGGAGCGTGTTTTTACTTAAACAGGTTGTAAAGTAACAAACTCAAATTTTTCCATGAAGGACTTCATGTAGGCTCCTTACAATGCCTAAAGGGAGAAGAGGAGATTTCGATTAGTCTATCGGAAAGACAAAAAACAAACAATGCTCTGCCGAGGGAATTGCAGTGGAGCAACCGCCCGACAGCGAGTAGTTCCTCCTGCAGGAGCCAGCCACACAGTGGGGAGGAGACCGTTGGTTTATATATCCAAACCTGGTGATTGTTGGCCTGGATCAGCTGTGCTAGGCCAAGCAGGAGTCGCTGTTTCCCACTGTGCTGGCTGGCCCTCTGCCTACTCTTACCTGGTTGGAGGCATAGTGATGCTCCACACATCCCCCCTAAGTCCCTTGTCGGGGCAAGGGGCTTCCTGTGCCTCGCCCTCAAGCAGCGCGACATGGCGTCAGTATGCCCGATGTCCTTCCCGGGGCGATGTTCGACGGTGAAGCTGTAGTTCTGGAGCTCCAGGAACTACCGGGTGACTCGGTCATTGCTGTCCTTGTTGGTGGCCATCCACTTGAGGGGTGCATGGTCGGTCACTAGGGTGAACGGCCTTCCCCAAAGGTAGTACCGCAGGTGGTGGACGGCCCACTTCATGGTCAGGCACTCCTTCTCCACTGTGGAGTAGTTCCACTTATGCTTCAGCAGCTTACGGCTGATGAAGGTCACCGGGTGCTCGTCGAAATCCACCGCTTGTGCCAGGACCGCCCCAATACCGGTGCCGGAGGCGTCCATATGTAGGACAAAGGGCTTCGTGAAATCTGGGGCCACCAGAACAGGTTCACTAAACAGGGCCTGCGTCAGTGTCTCAAACGCGGTTTCTCTCTCCTGAGTCCAGCGCACATGGTTGGGAGACTTCTGGCGGGTCAGGTCGTGGAGAAGGGCTGCTATCATGGCAAAGTTCTTGATGAACTTCTGGTAGAAAGAGACTAAACCTAGGAAGGACTTGACCTGTTTCTTGGTGAGAGGTCTGGGCCAGTTTCATATCCTCTCCACCTTTCGGGTTTGATGCCGCACACACCCCCAGCCTATCGGGTAGCCCAGATAGTCGGTCTCTGTCCAGCCGACCAGGCACTTCTTGGCATTTGCCGTCACCTCAGCACGCCGTAGTGCCCTGAGGACAGCTTCCAGCTGTTCCCAAGTGCTGCTCCCATGTGGCGCTGTGGATTACAATGTCATCTAGGTACGCCGCCGCATATGCCTATTGGTTGCGGAGTACCTGGTCCATCAACTGCTGGAAAGTTGCCGGCGCGCCATCGACGCCGAAGGGGAGGACTCGGTACTGGAAGAGGCCATCCAGGGTCACAAAGGCCATCTTGGCTTTTGCCCGTTGGGTCAGGGGCACCTGCCAGTACCCCTTTTGTCAGGTCCAGGGTGCTGACTCAATTAGCTCGTCCACCCGAGGCATGGGATAGGCATCGAAAGTGGAGATCTCATTAAGCTTCCGAAAGTCATTGCAGAACCGTAGGGACCCGTCCAGCTTTGACACAATGACTATGGGGCTGGACCAGGGGCTACAGGACTCCTCGATGACCCCCAGCTGGAGCATCTTTTCCACCTTCTCCTTGATGGACTTGGTAGGGGCACTGCCTGATCATCTTTCCTGGAGGGGGCTCTATGTCGTGCTCTATCACGTGATTGGACCCAGGGGTGTCGGTGAACATGTCCCGGCTCCTACTCAGGAGCTCCTGGACCTCCTGCACTTGTGACGGGCCAAGTTCCCGGCCGATGTCGACCATAGGTTTCTGGGGAGAGAGGTCGGTTAGTAGGGCGACTTCTGGTAAAGGTGGCGGAGTGTGCCAAGGTTTCAAGAGGTTTAAGTGATACAGCTGCAAGCCCTTCCGATAGTTCACAGCACTGTCCCTCTCAGCGATCTCATATGGTCCCTGCCATTTGGCCAAGAACTTACACTCCACGGTTGGGATTAAAACCAGGACCAGATCACCCACCTTGAATTCCCGTATTCTGGTGCCCTTGTTGTACGTATGGGCCTGGGTCGCCTGGGCCTTCTCCATATGCTCTCGGATCAGGGGCCAGACTTTCCTCACTCTCTCCTAAAGGTGCTCCACATGTTCAATCACACTCCGGTGGGGACAGGGCTGGCTTTCCCAGGCCTCTTTGGCCAGATCCAAAAGACCCCGTGGGTTCCGTCCGTAGAGCAGCTCAAAAGGCGAAAACCCTGTGGAGGCTTGGGGAACTTCATGTATCGTGAACAAAACGTGGGGAATCAAGTGGTCCCAATCTTTCCTGTCCACATCGACCAGCTTCCGTAACATCTTCTTTAAGGTGGCGTTAAACCTTTCTACCAACCCATCGGTCTGGGGGTGGTAGACAGAGGTCCTGAGTCGCTTCACCTTAAGCCATCAGTACACAGCGGCCAAGACCTGTGACATGAAATTGGAACCCTGATCTGTTAAAATCATGTCAGCGATGCCCACCCGGCTGAAGAGCATTAGAAGTTCATGCATGATGTTCTTAGCACTAGGGACCCGTAGGGGAATGGCTCCTGGATACCGGGTTGCATAGTTCAGTATGAACAGTATATAACGGTGACCGCGGGTAGACTTGGGTAGGGCCCCCACAATGTCCATTGCTAAAACGGTGTACCAATGATTGGTAGAGGCACGAGGGGGTTGCGGAGGAACAGTCGCGGTGCCGTTCTCTGACACTCAGGGCAGGCACAGCAAAAGTCCTCCGCGGCACACTTCACCCCGGGCCAATAAAATCGTGCCACCACCCCGTCATATGTTTTCTGTGCCCCCAGGTGAGCTCCTAACTGGTGTGTGTGCGCTAGATACAACACCTGAGTGACATAGTTTTTAGGTACCAAGAGTTGTTCAACGATCCCCCCCTTAGTTTTCAAGCAGTGATACAAGAGTCCCGCTTTCACTGTGAAGTATGGAAAGGATAGATCACTCACCCTGGAGCACGGCTGGCAATCAACAGTGATGATGTTTTGGCAGGGAGCCCCCAGGTTCCTCCGGCGATGCCCGAAAAGCAGGACAGGCCACTCAAGGGGCCTTTGTCGCTAGGCGCCGGTTTAGCCGTCTGCCGTGTCGAGGGGTTCTCAACTGGGGCCCTGGGTCCCAATACCGCTGGAAGAGGGTGCAGTCCGTGCCGATCAGTAGGGGTACCGGCAGGTTGGGCACGACTCCGGCAACCACGACGGCGTCGCCCCGGGGTGTCTGGACGTGGACCTCAGTGACCGGATAGCGGCGTACGTCGCCGTGGACACACGTGACGGGGACCAGCTCGGACCCCACTGGTCCAGCGTAGTCAGTATGAACCAAGCTGACGACCCTCCCTGAATTAACCAGTGCATGGGTGTCAGCGCCTCCGACCCGCACTGGGATAGTGGCGCGGGGGCGGCTGATGTCTCCTGTGTGCAAGCAGGGCCGAGCTGTGTCTGAGCTGGCTGCTGAGGGCATGGAGACATTTCTGTGGTCAAGGCAAGCCCAAGAGAGGTGATCGGCATCGCCACAGACATAGCACCCCCGGGGTGGATGTCTGGGTGTCCTCTCCGGCGCAGTTTCCCGGGGTGGGTTATTGGCAGAGAGCCGCCGACATTCAGGGCCCGCTCTTTCCACTGGAGCGGGGCGGCCTGGCTCGGCCCTGGTGCTCCGTAGCATCTCCGTGCTAACCCCAAAGTTCTCCAGTAATGCTACCAGTGCATCGAGGGAGGTGGGGCCGACTGGTGCAGCATATCTCCGGCAGTCGGGCAGCAGGGAGCGAATATATCTGTCCAATACCAGTCTTTTTTGATACCAGGGTGGGCCAGCACCATTGGTGAGCCAGCTCTGGGTGCGGCGCACCAACTCGGCAATCTGAGCCCGTGGTGGCTGGAAGGCGCAGTAAGTCTAGGCATGGTATCGCTGTGCTCGTGCAGGGAGACTGTACCCTTGGCTGGCTGGTATGGCTGCCTTCAGCTTCACAAAGTCACGGGTGTCGGCAGCCGTCAGGTCTCTGCAGACCCGCTGGGCTTCCCCTGTGAGAAGGGGGGCGAGGATCCCAGCCTAGTCCGCCATTGACCAACGTTCATTTGTGGCGGTGCGTTCAAAAAGTTCCAGGTATGATTCCACATTAGTGCTGGGCAATATGACGATATATATTGTGGGGACAATATAAAAGTGTATATCGTGCCATTTCTCTCTTATATCGTTTCTATCGTTTCTATAGTTTCTAACCTAATTTTATCAATTATTACAGCAAATATGTAATTAAATAACCTGCAATGATAAATTTGATAGAATCATATCTACTTCTACAAAGGAGCCTTTTATGTTTGCACTTTTATTCATGGTTAATGCCTTAAACAAAGTTCTCTTTAACCCTGAGGTTTACTTTAGACACTTTATATTGGTTTGCAAACTTTGCACTACAAGGTTACAGATTTCAGAAAGTTGAAAAATAATTTGCGTTTATTTTTTATAGCTGAACTTCAGTGCAAAAATGTGTTTTTCCTCTCAGAAACTGTTGTGTACTTTAAAAAAATGTGAAAGCTACTGTACCTCCGTGCCTACCTGTTTTTGCTGCACTAAAATGTATGTTTGTGACAGTTCAGCTAAATGTCCTTTCAAAATTAAGTTGAAAAATAAGCAATTAAATTTTTGTCAAACTTTTCAGAGAATAACTGAAAACATACTTTATTATGGTATATCGGGATATATATCGTTATCGTGATATAAAATAGTCCATATCGTGATATATGATTATTTCCATATTGCCCAGCACTATTCCACATCATCATCAGGTCCCAGTGTGGTAAGTACTTCCTCCGGTGCTCGGGGGCCTTTCTCAGCCTTTTCCAGTCTCTTACACAACTCCTTGACTGCATTCTGTAGCTCAGTTTGGTTTTTTAGGAGAGCTGTTAGCACGGTATCCATGAGGTAGCTGATGTGGTTCACTATACCTGCATTCTCCACCAATTGTGAAGCATGCAGTCAAGGCAAGACACTAAGGCGCTCAGTCAGGGTCAACACGCCGGAGCATGGTTTTACTTAAACAGGTTGTAAAGTAACAAACTCAAATTTTTCCATGAAGGACTTCATGTAGGCTCCTTACAATGCCTATAAGGAGAAGAGGAGATTTCCATTAGTCTATCGGAAAAACAAAAAAAAATACAATGCTCTGCCGGGGGAATTGCAGTGGAGCAACCGCCCGACAGCGAGTAGTTCCTCCTGCAGGAGCCAGCCACACAGTGGGGAGGAGACCGTTGGTTTATATAACCAAACCTGGTGATTGTTGGCCTGGATCAGCTGTGCTCTACACAGGTGGCAACACTTCCAGCTGACGAAGGATGAAATTGGGGATGTTTTTCCCCTCTATGACCAGGCCAAGCAGGGGTCGCTGTTTCCCACTGTGCTGGCTGGCCCTCTGCCCCCTCTTACCTGGTTGGAAGCATAGTGATGCTCCACAACAGTCAGACCCTCAATCGAAATTGTAATTACAGCTGCTGGAGCCATGTAACTCCAATGGGTTAAAAGCTATGTTTTTCTGAATGTTTTCACCATACAAATTCCTGTTAGTGCTGACCCACCATAGAAAATATTTACACATAAAAGATCAGGAGTACATTAGCTTTCTGAACAAATGTGTGCCACTGTAATAGATCCTTTGGGGCAAAGCTGGATAAGAACAGACTTCTGCTTCTGTGTGCATTCAGGATATGTTAATCCACATTTACATTTACACCTTTAATTATCCAGAAAGATGGCTTTGCTGCTCAGCTTGGTGATGCAGATACAGTACAAATCCAGCTGATACAAAAGACAAAATCCTGATCTACCGCTCACTTCTGTCAGGGAAATCGTGTCAAAAGTGATTGGCTAGTGAAGGATGACAGGACAATAGAACACTGTGTCCCTTTTCTATTGTGTCTTCTCCTCTGTGAACAGAACATTTTCTCTTCAGGGGAATAATAAAGAAAGAAAAAAAAGCCCAGTTTCATTTCGAAGAGGCGTAAATAAAGCCAAGTTTACTCAATGGAAACAGTTTACACTAAGAAAAAAAAAACATAATGGTCTGATGCCACACACTGATATAGCTAACTGAGTCTCAAAACAGTCTCAGGAAATATTTTAGACTGTTAGTATTTTAAGTAACCTAGCCTTTCCTCTGAATCATTGATGACCTACTGAAGATGGCTCCTAATCAACAGTTTGTCAAACAAAAAATGTTAGCGTGTAGGTGGAGCGGTTGTCATCTTATTGTGTGGTGCTTGAATGTTTCTCTTTCTTATGTCTTTCTAGGGGATCATACATTTCCTAACTAAAAGACATACATTTTCTAACTGTCAGACCAAACTGGCAAAAGCCTTCGGTTCCAAAATTGACACCAGTTTAATGATGAGCCGTCTCTGCTTGCAGCCCGACGGGCATATGAGCACAATGGACTACCGTGCACTACTGTGTCAGAGCAGATCTCCATTCACACCCATTTCAGCCCTCACACATCACATCTCTTTACCCTGGCTGTGTAAGCTCCTCTGGGCATAGCTGGCAGCCGCCGAGTTTCATTCAGTTAGTTAATGTTGGTGACTATCAGTATCAATGCACTCCCCTCTGAAGGTAAATAATATTTATTAATAGACTATATTATCATTCACCCAGCCAAAAATAAAAACATGGGGGAAAAAAAAGGAAAGTTCAGTTTTCCCTCACTCCTTCAGACAGAAAACCACTGTGCTCTTGCCAAATCAGACATGTCCTCTACTGCTGCACTGCCTGTTGTGACAGATTGCCTTTTTAGTATGGAGGTGAAAATGGA
>JAGFBZ010001993.1:0-77500 GCA_018398805.1 Hirundichthys speculiger | reverse complement strand
GTGGGCGGATCGATCCAAATATCCGTAATATACGATACTGGCCTTGTATTCACTTGGTATCAGATTGAAACCCGAAATTGTTTCTAAATTCTACCAAACTGTTTCCTTGATACCCTTTTCCTCGACTTACATATTTCATTGAGGTTTGGGGAGGTTTTCAATATCGCTCCATTTGTGCTCAAGAGTGAGAATCGCCTTCTGACAATTTTTTTCCCCAAAGCTACAGGGACCAATGCAGAGAAGCTAAAGAGCGCATGCGGGTCCAGGGCCGCAGGTTGCCGACCCCTGATATTTACCACGTTGGAGGTCGGCCCCTCTCAGTGAAGACATGGCCTCATTCATGAAATCTTTGAAAATCTGGCAGTAGCTCATAAATCTCCTCCTCACTAAAAACCTACTGAACATTCATCAATGAAAATCAGTCACTGGCCGGCAGCGACTTCCTGCTGCTCATTAATTAGCATAAATCCCCTTCCAGGGGGTTTAAAGGTAAGATTAAGAGAAAATCTGTCTGACGCAGTGACAGAGGTCATTTTAACTGAGGTTTTAGCAAAGAACAATATTTTATTTTGCTCTGTTAGTATAGAAACCTAAATCTGGCCCACCACTTCATGTCATCTGGCCCCGGAGAGCGTTCAGAGACAATCAATGACTTATAACTAGAAAACTTGTGAAGAACAGCTGAAGGGGTTGCAGCAAAAACTAAAATAACTGCGGTGAAAAGAGCAGCCAGGAATGTCGAAAAGCTGTTTTACAATCAAAATCAATTTTTACACCAAAAATTCATGATTTTTACAACAAATTCTTGGTTTTTACTACAAAGAGTCTGCAAAATTGACAATTCTACAACCAAAAGTAACTTTTTTATGATAAATGTTTGTTTATTTCAATTGTGGTTTTGCATGAAAATTTTATGATAAAAAAGTTTTTTTTTTCTTTTGCGAAATTCAAAAATTCAATGGAAAAATCATTACTTTTGTAGTGAATCTAACTCGTAAAAATTAATATATTAATATTAATAAAAATGTAAATTAATTATTCATAATTAATTAAAAAAATCAATTATTGATAAAATTAAGCGGACCTTTTATTTCCTAAATAAGAAAAATTAACTGAGGTTTAACGCGTGGAAAAAACCAACAGATGACTCAGGGAGCCGGCGGCAGATTCGAATAAGATGCGTCACAGGAAATCGATGAAAATAACGAATAATAACTAAATGAGAGGCCTTTGTGGAGTAAGGCCAAAATTAAATCGGAGAGAGAGAGCGATCAGCTAAAAACATTTGGTATCCAAGATACCAGATGCAAAAATCGATAATAAATTTCATGGTGACGTTAGCTATCTCCTGGTTTATGGCCTAGACGTGGAGGAGTTTAGTTTGAAGGTTCAGTCAGAAGTGGGTGAAGGTTCATATGATTCTGATAAGGGATTTTTTCACTTCCTCCCTCTTGGTCTCTGTAGAGAAGATCATTTTTCTGAAATGAATGTTGCTCTTACAGAAAAAGTAAAAAGGCTTCTGATGACGTGGATCGCTACACTTTTTTTGTGACAAAAAGTTAGGATTTTGCAAAATTCGGTATTCTAAAAGAAGAATTTGTGATTTAAGGATGCAGAGTTGGGATTTTGATTGTGTACTCCAACACAGCAGTTGTGCTTTGACACCAAACAAGGAGCTAAGTGAGCTAACCTTAGCCACGAAAAAAGAAACAAGCAACTAAAAGCCCAGGAACTCCAAGACTCCAAGACTCCAAGAGTGTTTCAGACGGTAGATTTTTAAATGAATGGAAACGGTTCCTCCATCATGGGCTGAGTCCAGGAACTAGCAGGAAATCTGTCAACAGAAGGAAGCAAAGAATAACCGGCGCTTTGAAGGAAACCACGATGCCAATGCAGCCGGGGGTGAAGCAGAGTCTGACACTACTGATATAGGCTGAGGGCATGACAGAAACCGTCAAGGCACGGGCCCGGAAAGGTGACTTATGCAGTTAATGCCGTCTCACCTGACCAACAAAGCAGTCAAGAGGGTGAAGTGAACATTGTTTTATATAAAGTTAGATGAAAAAAATGCATCAGCAAAACTCTCTGCTGCAGACAACCACATCATTTCTGCAACTGCAGAGGCCTCTTTATCAGGAATCACACCAAACAGGGTTCAACAGCAAACTCCAAAGATAAGCTCATACTTGTCATATCATGTGTTATATCGCTGTGCATTGAGGCAGACAGGGGATGCATTTCTTTTTACATAAATATGGGCAGGAATAAAATGTGTGGCACATCCATTTCCTTAATTGTTGGTAACTTAAACTTTGACGCTGCACAACTCTTTTTGAAGCTCCAGTAATTCAGTCTTGGAGGTGATTCCTCTTTTATTGTGAAATAACAGAGCATATAACACGTTAACGTTGTCCGAAAACGCGCGGTCAGAGGCAGTAGCAGTTGTTCGTACCTACAAAGAGGGCGGAGCCATCAACATTTTTATGATTACTGACACACGTAAATTTCACAAACCATGTACGCAGCGGAAATATGAACAAGCACATATCTACTGGTTCACGATAGAATAGAATAGAACTTTATTAATCCCACACCCGGGAAATTCACTTGTAACAGCAGCAAGTTGGACAGATGAAAAGGTAAAAAATTGCACAGGGTTTGTAATAAGTACTTATTATTACTTTTTAGTCTATTTTTTACAATATAAAATGTTTATATAGCTCTTAAAAATATACAAAAATTAACCAATTGTTAGAAAATAAGCTATATATACAGGAGTGTTTACTATATCTACAATATCTACACATATATGAACATTTCGCCTGTTGATAAATATGAGATTTAACAGTGGGGTCTAATAATAAAATAATGTGGCTTAGATAGATAGATATAGTTACATCACGTGTCAGCTCTCAGTAAAATCTCAATCTCTCTGACAGAACTACATTTTTTTGTTGCCACAATCAGTTGTTCCTTGAGCTTTAAGGGCATCAAATTTGAGATAAATCTGTAGATCAGATGATTTTAGGCTGTGGAGGAAGAACGGAGGAGACTTAGTTCGTCTCTGGAGGTTCCTGCTGTAAGAAGAGACAACAAAAAGGGGGACCAATCAAATGTAAGAACATGAGTCAACATGAAACGAGGAGATTACATGCAGTTGAATTTAGAGGGGTTTTTTTTTTTTTTGAGTCTCTTTAAAGCTTACATATTTACTGTGTTTATACAGTATCCCTTGAAGGCAGCAGTGTGAACTGTTTCACACTGACTCAGAGGGTGACATGGCACCCCCCCCCACCCCCCCCTCACACCCCCCCCTCCTCCCCACACCCACACCTCCCTGGAAGTAATTGGAGCGTATCCACCAGTTGGTCAGGCCAGCCTTGACTGACAGACAACAACAGTCCAAACTGTGCAAACAGAAACTCGGAGCTGAACAGTTCCCGTTTGCCGTACGGAAGAGGCAGAAGAAGACTGGGAATTTGGATTAACAGCCTTCGAGGGTCTGCTCTGGGTGAAGAGGGAAGACTTTGGACCGGTGACTTGCCATGAAAAGCCTGGATATCCTCCTGTTGGCATGTTGCTTGTACAGCCTGAACACGTTAGGAGGTAAGGCAAGAGAAACGACATTCCCTAAACGGAGGTGTTGTCGGACACTGGACTAATATCAGAAACTTTGAATAAGTAAAGAGTGAAAACCACCAACCTAACAAACATGTTACGTCTCCGGACACAGATGTACTTCACACTAACACTAATACTCCCTCAGTGGACGCTGTCTTTCTTTCTTTCCCCACTGAGAGAACTGAAGTAATCCTAGTGGAGCCCAGTTTCACCTGAAACACGATAGATATTTATGCTCATATCTCAAAGACACAGTTGTGTAACATCTGTGAGAGGGAGATATGTCCCTTTTAACGTGCATTTAACATGACGGCGATTGTGACCAATCATCAGTAAATATGGCAGTACGAGTGGTTTTCTAATTTAACTGGTGTATTTTCATTGACTAACCAGAGGTGTCATCTGACGAGATGTTGAACATCGATGGCATGATAGACCCAGGAAGACGTTGATCGGCAACCTCTACACTCACCGAGATGAACCAAGAAGTTGAGCTGGGGGTGGTGGCATCAACACTAATGTTGATGGCGTCATCTGAAAACCTAATATACATTAAAATCTCAGTGGTTTTGCTAAAGTTTAAATAGAGTCATGAAAAGTACTACAAAAGATAAATATAAGATATGGGGAGGGGGTTGTTGTCGTTTCTTCGTCATACCAAAAACAACCAATCAAACGTCTTCCTGATCGCTACACAAATAACCTGCGTTCTTTGAATTAGTCCCGCCTCCATGTGAGGTTTCAGCTGTAGCTGTGTAGCTGCAGCTTCATTGGCTGATGCATGCAATGAAGCGGGAAAAGCTGAAAATCCTCCAATTTATGACTGAGGCCTCACTAATGCAACGCACGGAGCCCACAATTCAGTTGGGCAAAAGATGACATCACTTGATTCAAAGTCTATGAAGAGGGACGCAGACGACGCTTGCGATCCAGCGTCATCCAAGCGAAACATCGCTTGGAATTTCTTGTGAGGTTCAGGTTTTCGATATTCTTCCCCGTTCTGTCCTCACCCCCCCGAGCTAAATCGGCATCTTCCCTGTCAGACTTTGCGTAGTTGCTTCA
This sequence comes from Hirundichthys speculiger, assembly GCA_018398805.1. Lineage (NCBI taxonomy): Eukaryota > Metazoa > Chordata > Actinopteri > Beloniformes > Exocoetidae > Hirundichthys > Hirundichthys speculiger. Next base: position 72,817 of record JAGFBZ010001993.1, on the reverse strand, counting down.
GAGCCAGAAGTTCATATGACGTGCAAAAGCCCCAAAAGCAGCGGGTTTAACCAGTGCTGCCCCCCAGTGGACACCATTTCCTCGGGTTGCATGATGCATGACGCAACAACGCTACTAGCATTGATATGTCAGCATGCTCTGAATCCTTACTTGTTTTTTAGGTTGCACACTGGCTGTTTTGAGTTAAATACTAATATCAGCAGCAGTCAAAGAACTATTTTTTTTTTAATTTCCAAGACTTTTACTGGAACTCGTCAGTTTGAAGTGACAAAGGATTTTGGGTGGAAGCTGAAAAGTCTTAAAGAACAAAGACAAAGAGGTCCAGTTGCTTTGATTCAACAATTTGAGAGTTACCATTAAATGGATGACTGAGTCTACATCAGCATATTAACGATCATTAACGATTAAGTCCATCAAATACACTGATAAATAACAGTGTACGTTCCAAAATCAGTAAGAAACAGTGTTTTACCTGGGAAGCAGGGCTTTCGGTACTGATGGACTCTCTGAAGTTTGTTGTTGTCCTCTGATGTCGTCTCTAATGATTACCGGGATCTCGTCACTGATATTGACTCATACGGAAATATCATTCAAATTTGTGAAAAGATGACAGGTCTTGGAACAGAGCAATATATTCTTCCAGCAATTTTTTTTGGTTTTCTCTTTATTAATAGTAGAATAGAAACATACAGCAGATCATAGCAGATTTATTAGCACATATGAATTAAGCTTTTCTTTTTCACTGCTCACACCAAGGGCGCCGCTGTTGGCGTAAATGCACCGTAGAAAACCAATAACTAAAATGAGAGAACGACACAGTTAGTCAAGCGCCAGAAGCTGAAGTAAATATCGCCTGAGACGCTACAACCACCTGGAGTCGCCGCGAGCTGAGAGGCGTCCACTTCTTCGGAGAAGTCAATGACTCTCTTGATTTCAGAGAGCTGATTTAATAACTGGACACTGGTGAACAAGAGCAGGGCACTCAAGTTGCTCTGGAGAGTGATATCATTTACTTTGAGCTTTATAGCTGCCAGTGTGAATTTTTGAGTCACGTTTATCACCCTGGTGCATTCCCCTCAGTCAGGCTGTGAGATCGTTTAAGTGTCTTTTTTCCTCTGGCGTGACATCGAAACTGTCCGGTGTGCTTTGAGCCCGTCATGGCCGGGTTAGATGTACGTTTACATCAGTCAAACTTCCAGGATCACATGAACCTGGAGGAATAGAAAAAAAAAAGCGAAATTCTTTGCATTGACAAACCATCGTCTGTCCCGTCTCTGGCGGTGGTGCCTCGTTGGACGGCGGTGCCTCGTTGGACGGCGGTTGTCATTTATTCCTGTCAGGTCAGGTCCTGCTGGGGTCACGGCGATGCCAGCGGTGATGGATGCGGCGCCGCCCAGTGCTGATTATAAATGCTTCTGAGGTGGAGGCGGTTGCAAGGGAAATCAGCGTTCAGCAGGATGCTAGAACTTGTATTTTGACAGATCCAGAACTTTTCAGACCTGCAGAAAGACGTTTGCAGTCGTCACTGTGACTGATGGAGGCTGCAGGACCTCAGACCTCAGACAACGACAAGCAAATACTAACATCCTAACATCTTTAAGGTACGCAAGCAGCTGCAATATTTGAAGAGATTTTTTTTTTCTAATGAATGTAGAATGGCAATTTATAAAGACAAACTGAACGAGCATCCAAAGATAAGTGCAGAGTGTCCAAAAGGCGGTGAGGAGTTCAACTGGTTCTTTCTTTTTTAGTGCTTTCAAACATGACTTTCATGTTTGATGAAAAACTAAAGGCTTGAAATGGTTGCTAGCGCAGCCAAGAACATTGACAATATTTGTATCGACGGCACTAATCTATAATTAACCTTCCCAAAAGAGACAATATACCAGTTAGGGCTGTAGTGATACACTCATCTCGCGATACGATACACGATATTCGGCTCCCGATACGATATATATTGATATTCATCTTACAATACATTTAAATCATTTTCTGAAAGATTTTAAAGGGACAAAGTGATTTTGGTGACATCTTGTGAGTGTTCCAATTACTTTGTTTGAATTAATTGAACTGAAAGCATCAAAGAAAAATAGTTTCATTTTTTTAAACAGTGCAAATTGTTGCTTGTGAGCTTTTGCAAGGTTTTGAAAGAAGCTTAGAATATCAATACCCGCGGCTGATCGGGTCTCAACAAAAACAATACTCAACAAAATATCGATATATATCGCAGAATCGATAAAATCGTTCAGTTCTAATACCAGTTAAGGTGTTTAGGACTCCTAATCGATTGGTTTTCTAAAAATGGGTTCATAATCTTTGAGATTGTTGCTTATGTTTTTCCTTCTTGTCATTGTGTTTGCACACTCCTGAATCCTCCACACTATTGATCTGCCAAAGCATCAACGCTCACAGAGATCTGTACACCTGCTGATGATCAGCTCATCACAGGCTGATGATTAGCGCCACCTGGCTGCAGGAGGAACTTGGTGTTGCCCGCGTGATGCTTACTTTTTCTTTTCCAAATAAACACACACTGTAAAAAAAGGTTTTTGTTCATCCAGGATTGTAGTTGCCTAATGCATAGAGCCGCTGCAGTCATGTGATTTTTTATTCATTTAACACACCTACCAGTTGCTCTGCTGAGGCTCATTTTTAACCAAGAATCAAAAACAAACAAAAAAATAAAAAATACAGACTCATTTTGTCTCCTGCATTTCCATTTTGCATCTCAGTTCGTTTGAAACAAGTTCAACGCCACTAAACTTTCCGGTCCAATCAAGATCCTGTAATCTACCGTCCAGCTTCTCTCACGAGACCCGTTTGAGCTGGACCGGTACCGGTGGATCCATCTCTAAGCTCTTGAGCAGCTGTGAAACTGTGGGTGAGACTTCTGTGAAGTCAGAAACTTTTTTTTCCAGAGTTTTAACCCCTCGTATCCCAGAACCAACCAACACTGCTCCTGCTGCTTGCTAGACTTCCACCATGTGACAGGATGTACCACACGGATTCAGATTTCGGATTGCAATGTTTCAGCCCACGACTGCACGCCACACTTGTTGAATGGACTGAGACTCATTAACCCTCTCCATGTCACACAGGTGCCGACGAAGTGGAGAAGGCTCTGATGAAGACGGTCTTTACAGGCTACAACCTGAAGGTCCGACCAGCACGGGTCCCAGAGGAGCGGGTGGTGGTCCGTGTGGGGATGATCCTTTCCTCCTTCGTTGGACTGGTGAGGGAAAACGCTCAGCTCATGTACGCTTAGGTTCACGCTTAGGGTTAGGATTAGGGTTAGGGGGTTAAGGTTAGGGGGTTAGGGGGTTAGGGTTAGGGGATTAGGGTTAGGGGGTTAGAGTTAGGGGGTTAGGGGGTTAGGGGGTTAAGGTTAGGGGGTTAGGGGGTTAGGGTTAGGGAAGACCTCAAGAGTTTCACAGCGCTGCACTGCAGATGCTGCGGTTCCTTTATCCAGTATCTCCTGACTCAAACTATGTTTGATCCAGATAACACTTGACAGATTTAGGTTCAAAGAAAAGCAGATTTGTACACTGTTGATGACAAATACAGTAGATTAACGTTGAAGATAGTTGGTGTGATCTTGTCCGCAGTTCTGACACCTAACGATGAACAGTCATCGATCCCAACAGAATAGATGGATAGGTGATATCCCACTTCCCTTTCCTCAATCCGTATGAAATCATGCCCAGAAAAACACTGGAAGGATGAGTTTCTCAACCATGTCAGAGATAACGGAGGTGGATTAATCACCTGCAGATTAATCACATGACTGCACAGAAGCAGGTGGAAACGAGGCCGAACGTTGTGTTCAGATTGCAGAACGAACCCCCATTTTTGGGTAGCCGACATGTAAACGTACCTAAATGGAGAATGGGGAACTGGCTTCGCTGTTGTTGCAAACACGTGGCCATCGGGTGGAAATCTTTGAAATCCATTTGAAATCCTATTTGAGCAACCAGACCGTTCAGATTGAGTCATAATTGAAATCACATTTGGAGCCTCCATGTGTGGTTTGAACCAGATTAAGAAAATCATGTGGCTTTTGACTGTCAAGTCTTTACATAATCTGGAAAAAATAAATAAATCTGCTCTAGCAGTTTGCACATAACCTAAATATTGGGAAGACACGTCTGTTGGAGGTCCAAAGAAGCCAGCTGAGGTGGTTTGGACATCTGATAGAGGTATCCTCTGTGACAGATTGGTGCCAATTTAACTGGACGTCACAAATGACACAAATTTAGTTTAAAAAAGAGGTTTTTGAAGAACAGGAGTCTAATACAGCAGAGAACGCCGTGGCGTTACATCTCTTGCTCTGGTTGGGAAAGGCTCCGTATATCTTCTGTTGCATTAGAAGAGGCGTCCATAGATGTGTGCTCAGACAGGTAACCTGGTCTTAGACAACATGTCAGAAAATGCTTGAAAGGAAAGTCTGTAGAAGAGTCACATATGGTTTAAGAGCCTGAACGCTTACGCAACGTTGGCTTTTTTCCACTTTGGTCTGCTTCCCTCTGCCTTCAAGCTGCCAGCGGTGCAATCTCCAAATAATCCTCTCACAATCTGATGCATGGAGGTCTGCAGCAGTGCCAGCTTAGTAAGACTCTTGGCTGACCTGTCTCTGGGACTGCTGACCCCGTTGCATAGTTCGTCCAACCAGCTGATGGTGTTTTACAGAGCAGGAGAACATTAACTCACCATGTCCTGCTGGAGATGTGACCACAACACATGCTAGCCTTGTTGTTATGCTCTTCTTATTGATCTGACTCATCAGCAGCATTATAACAACGACTCATTATCGTACGTGTGACTGGAGACTCAAAAAAATGAGGTGTGATAGTGGACTTTCTTTATAAGGTGGTGGTCCATTCCTGCAGGAACTGAACTGGTCTGAAGACGCTAACGCTAACTGGGCTCTGCTCTCATTTTCTGAAAACGTCTCTCCTCGCAGTGGTTGAACTGAAAGAGTCGTGGCATTTGGGGTTTCCTCTGGGTGCAAAGCAACGGCCAATACGTAGGCGGTCACCGCGCAGAACGTTGGAAAAGTTCAGGTTAGTTTGTCTCAGCAAGCTCTGCCCTGGCATGTCAGTTTGACGTCAGGCTTTATTAAAGATACTGAAGGGATCTGAGTCCAGAGCCGGACGTAACTGAACCGGTCGAGGGGAGTATCAGAATTTCTGTTTGGCCACTGCTCCCTGCCTCCACCTGGTCATCTTCCCTGCATCCTACGTGGCGTCTGCAGTTGCTTCCTCACGCCTCCGCTCGAGGTCAGTCTCGCTGAGATGAAAATGAAGCCACTCGGGTCTCCGCAGGTTCTGGAGTGGAGCAGCTGTGAAAAGCAACCCCGTTAACCACTCAGCCCCTCCAGCCGCCCAGAACTAGTGATCTAAGCAACCGCAAGGTCACCGCCAACGCCGGCCTTGAGGGACGGCCTGACGTGAATTCGTGCTGTCACAGGAAGTATCGGTTAGTTACGAGGCGGTAATGAGAGAGAGAGAAGGAGAGACACGCTTTAAGCCGATCCCCCTCCTCCTCGTCCGGGCCCAGCTGTCTCCCTGACATTCCTCCTGATGTTCTAAAATAGCAGGTCGGCCTCACAGGCGGAAGCTCCGCCCCTCCCGCTTCCCGGTGACAGCCGGGGACAATCCCACGGTGCAGTGCTTCCCCCCGTTCTGTACCTGTAGAAACCGCCGCTGTGTTGAGAAAGTTCAGAGGGCACTTCAAACGAGAAAACAAGTAGCGGTATGCGCTAACCGCGCTGGACTGAGCTAATCTCCCCATGTGTTAGATGCATTATTGGAGCGCAGACATTTCTGGAAGCGTCTACAGCAGGGGGGTCAAACTCAACTGCACCGGGGGCAAAAATTCAAAACACGCTTCAGGTCGCGGACCGAACAGGATAAACATTTATTAAACACACTAAAACAAAATGTTTTTGGAACATAAATATGAATAAAAACAGACAGTATATTATTCTGTAATAAACTTGAACCCTAAATAACTTATATTTAATATTTTGCTGTCCATAAAAATATCTTGTTAAATCAAACATGTTAGAAAATGAACAAACCTAACATTAAAATAACATTAAAATTCCTTTGCTTTTATGTCAATGTATATAAAAAAAATTAACTTTTAAATACCCCAAAAGATTTTGCTCTCCTTAAAAATATCTCCTCTCAAAATTATACAAGTTAGAAATATAAACTTGCTAGAAAACCTGGAAATATACATAAAATGTGTGCTTTTCAGCAATAACAATTCAAATAATTCAGTTTTCTTTGCTCTTATGACATCTGATCGAATTGTTTCTCCCGTAAAAGCAGCTTCACTGCGTCATACATGAGTGAAAACATCTCTCCGTTAGCATTCCGGCTAGCTTGCTAGCCAGCTATAAGCCTGCCTCGTTGTCTACAAATATATATGGCCCTGGATATTTATTTTGTTAGGTATAAGGTGAGGCTAGTGATGTTAACGTCACTTTATTAATTATATTAATACAATGCTGCGACTGTCTGATGTTAACATAGCTCTGGTGTGGGACAGACCTAAGGACCAGAGCTAATGCTAACAGAGAACTCATCACCCTCCCTGCTGCTAAATCATATTATTACTTTTAGTAAACAGTGGTTAAATCAATCATCTAATAAACAAAGTAAACTTACCTTGGAGTAAATGTAGGTGTGTTTTGTAACTTTCTCCACGTTCAGTTGATTGTGTGGACGGACACAACTGAACCCACAGCCTGCATTCTCCAACATTTGTTTCGGATTGGGAAAGAGAATAAAAATGTCCCTCCAAACGTTCTGGACACCTCGAGTCACTGTTGCAGGTCCCCAGCAGCAATATTTTACCACGGCGTTATTCTAGTGTGATATAAATACGGATGATACCATCAGAAAAAAGGCAAAATAACATTGTCCTCAATGGAGGAGCAGCAAGAATGTCCGACCTAGCAACAGTAACAAGGAAGGGGGCGGTGCTTACCGAAAGGTCAATTGGAGTCCACTCCGCGGGTGAAGCTTGAAACTAGACTTGACTGACATGGGAAGTGTGCGCAAGGCCACTGAAGTGTTGCATTTTGGGATATGTACTTCTGTGCAGTAATGTTTTAATCAGCGCTTCATATCAACAGGCCATTAATAACGATAATGTAAAATGATCTCGCGGGCCGGATGTGGCCCGCGGGCCTTAAGTTTGTCACATGTGGTCTTCAGCAAAGCGTCAGACGGTATTCAAAAAAGCTGTTAAACACCCCGTTTCACATTCTTCCCCTCAGAACATGAAAAATGAAGAGATGAGCACCATCGTCGTCATGAATCTGGTAAGTCTTCCTGCACGTCGGCCAGATTTCAGCCCCTCTAAGAAGAATCGGGGTGCCGCTGTTGTTTACTTCATCACGGAGAAACCGACTCAGCATGTAGAGTTACAAATAATCAGGAGAGCAGCTGGAGTGGCAGCAAAAACATATGCAAATGCTCTCATTGATATGCAAATGAAGGGGGGGGGGTGACCGTCCCTCAGGACTGTAATTACAACAGCGGAAAAATGAGAAATAAAATGAAACGGCAAATTGGTTACATTTGTAGCTGCAGAGTTTCCTCCGGCTGCGTCTCCTTCTACATCCTGACCTTTCTGACGTGTTTGCATGCAGTCACGTCTTTTCTCTCAACACGCGTAAAACTCTCTGAACTTCCCCGACCAGGAATGGACGGACTACCGGTTGACATGGAAACCGAAGGAGCACGGGGGGATCGAGGTGCTGCGCGTCCCGTCGGGGAAGATGTGGCTCCCCGACATCGTCCTCATCAATAAGTAAGCGGCGCCGGCGTTAATTATTCAGCTGAGGGCAGAAAGTGTTGAGTCACTGCTACGTTTCTGGGTTTGTGGGTTTGGTTTCGGGGTGCCCCCCCTGCAGGGGGGGGGGGGGGGGGGGCTGTGTTTGCATCTCTCTGTTGGTCCTAGCTAACTATTCACACAAGGAAAAGCACATCCAGAGAGTAGTGGTGTCTGCAAGGAGAACACAGCACGATCTGGCGGACAAGGAGGAGACGGGTCGAGATTCACGGAGGTGATGGGGGGGTGGGGGGATCATGGACAGAGGGCATCGGGAGATCTGAATGTGGGCCAGCGTTGCCAAGTGAACGATAATTATCGTATTTGTACGATAATTTGTCCCTCTGTACGATCAATAATCCAAAAAAAGTCCAAATGTATGATCATTTGACCGTTTCAAAATATCGCCTGCAGCAACTGTCTGCTGGAGAGTTTTTTCTGAACCCTGAAGGCATCTGTTCCCATGTGACATGTTTCCAGCCAATCGTGCTTTGCTGAGCGTGACATACGAGCGTTTGTCTCAGAACAACTAGCATGATTGGCTGATTGGTCAGTTGCGCCCACGAGACTCTCACAGTCAGGACCAGATCAGGAAGTCAAGCAAGCGAGATTTAAACTGTTTAAGCAGAAGAGAAAAACCAAGGGAAAAAAAATAGTCTCCAAAATGGCCTCCAGGCCTCATAATTTGGCTCTTAGTTCCCACTAGAGATGTGCGGATGACGTATATTTTAACCCGCAACCGCTTCTTAAAATCTCTATCCGCCCGCTATCCATTTGCAGGAACGTTTTTTCACCAATTTTCAAAACCGAACCGACCCGCCATCCTTTTTAATAATATGTAAAATATTTTTTCTTATTATTATTATTTGAGTGCTTCAACCGCAACCCGCCCGAATTTAATTAAAGTATTATTTTTTGACGAGTCATCCGCCCGATATGCGGATTATCCGCTCCGCCCGCGGGTGCACGGTTCATCCGCGCATCTCTAGTTCCCACCTCTCATTTGTTTCTGGGGGACACATTAGTCTAACACAAATGTGAGTTGGGGCTGATGTGGTGCCGTTAACCCATTCAGTACTGACACCTCGAAGCTCTGAGTGCCTGTGGGATGCTATTTATCACTAGAGTGATTATATTTGACTACAGCGCATCATTGGGCTTGTTATTTTGGTTATGACAGATGTACGATAATTTCCCTCAAAATATGATAATTTTGAGTCTCTGGTACGATAATCCTACATTTCCCACCTGGCGACGCTGATGTTGGCAGGAAATGGGTCGCTGGAGACTCAGTGAGGAGGGTCGTGACATTTTCTCTGATCAAGAAGTAGAGAAATAATTCAGAATCAGAAGAATCAGAATCTGCTTCGAGACACAAAGCGTGACACCGATGCCAGAAAAAGATCACATTTCTGTGTTTGCCGTGCAGCGCAAAAAGACGTACTGTTTATTCAACGTGTCGACGGCTGTGGGATTATGAGACTTTTCCGGCTCCTTGCAGAGCCTTCGTGGCCACAGCAGTGATGCCATATGTGAGAGCACGCCTCGATAGCCGCGCTGGTTCCCTCGGACCACAGCTTCTGTGATGCCGGGCCACCGCGAGACATGGACACCCAGCAGTTAGAAGATCTCGACGGGCTCCATAAGAAATGTCCAGACAGTTCTCAGTCTGCCTTTAATCGCTAAGCTAGCAGCATGCTAAGTTAGCGGCGCGCTAAGCTAGCAGCACACTAAGATAGCAGCGTGCCAGGCTTTTGGCGCTGCAGCTCTAACGTTAGGGCACGGAGGCGGGACTCATGGAGGAAGTCTTGCTGCGTTTGGGTCCCGTGGTTCGGTGGGCGCTCTCACTGGGACCACTGGAGTTTGAAGGTCGGGTAAAGGCCTTGGGCTCTCATTTCCAAGACAGTTTGTTTGCATCGTAGGTGTTGTTAATTTTATATTGGTAAATATTTTGGAGTTTTTGGCCATCACATGAGATCTTTCACCCAGAGACCGTATGTGTTTATGCTGCAACCAAGTGAGCAGTTTTATAAGTGAGTTTCACTTAACCTGTCACATCCAAGTCATGAAGGAGTGCATTAAAGGCCCTGAATACTGAGATCGCCGAGCGTGCGCCCATTAGCGCGCCTGTAAATACCCGCCCCGCTCCATTCATCAACACTTTATAGGCAATTAAGCAGCACGGCGGCCTTACGGTAGGGCTAACGGCTCCACTTCGGCGACATCGGCTCCTTCACTTCTTAACTTCGCACATAAACGCAGAAATACGTGCATCAATGCAACTCCTGAGTCGGTACGATCCAACGACAACGATCGCTTCAGCGGCACCGTCACTGATTAAGGATTTTAGGAGGGATTGGCTTTTAAGGACCCCAGCTTCTTCCTGTTCAGTTACCAGAGCCGTAAAACCAAACGGTACGTCTGGACAGGAGGTTAAACGTATGACTGATAGGTCTGATAACTCAACAAACCCCACCGTGATATCCACGACAGCTCCAGTGTTGTTGAAGGGCCATAAACTTGATGGCGTCTGTATTTTTTTATTTCCTTTGACGATAGCAAAGACAGGAGGCAGTGACGGCGAAGCAACACTTCCTAGAAATAGTAAAATGTTCCCACAAATTAAGTAAAAGACGGGATTCGAACAACTGCTGTTGCTTTAACGAGGGCTCGTTACCTGTCTCCTCATTTAAAGTTGTAAAAAATAATCATGATAATTATAATACTAAGCACCTTTTAGGGGTGCACGATAATTATCGAGCCGATAACAGGAAATTATGACGTCATCCTGATAAGTCCGATATCATGACGAATAGCTCTGATAACATATATATTTCTGTCAACACAGCAGTGTCTCGCTCCCTCTGAGCCTTGAATGACCGGCAGTGAATGTTATGTTCAAGTGACGTCGGCATAATCAGAAAAACGATTTCTCAGTAAGGATAATCAAGAATACCCCCTCATGCTAGAAAACAACTTGTTAACTCGGTCATAATTTTAGTAGTTGCTGACTTGAATTGATATTCGCAGTATTTCCCCTCATGTTACACATAAAAAAAGAAAAAAATAGAAAAGGCTGAAAGAACGACCAGAAAACGAGGGAACGGAGGAATTTACATTACACCTTGAATGCAGCATTCAGCACACTGCCATGATAATAAAAAAAACAAAACAAACAAACATGGCGGTGATTATATGGAACTTCGTTAAAGTTTCAGAAGAAGATAGTTCGCTGGTTATTTGTGACAAATGCTCCAAGCGAAGGAGGAAAAATAGCACAAGCTTTAATACGTAAAACCTGATCAGCCACCTGAAACGTAACCATCGCTTCCATGGAGTTTTGAAATCGTGCTAACGTGAGCTAACGTGAGCTAACATGAGCTAACGTGAGCAAGACAGTAGCAAGTCTCCTCTCCTCTCACTCATCTCAAGCTTCCATGAGATTTAAAAAAAAAAACTAAATTACTGAACCTCATTTACTTTAATTAAAGGCATTCATTTAAATGGAACCACAAGCCAAAATCCTTTAAACGTGTTTTTTTGTTACTATGTAGCACTTTTTTAGTTTATTTACACAACTTGTGTCAGTACATTATGACCTGTGCATTATTTTTTATTGTCATTGAGGAATGAACTTTTTCAGTTAGTAATTCTGATGCATGTATTTCCATCAGTTCAAGGAGCCTTTATTTTTATAAAGTCAGTAATGAACCTTATTGTGTGAGATATCAAATAGGTTTGTTTGATAGCTTTACGAAAATGTTTGAGAGGCTTGCCAATAGTTTTTCATTGTAAAAAATAAAAATCTGTTCATTTAAAGAGTCCAAACTATTTTTGATTTTGTTCATAGTATTGATGTAATGATCTTAGGTATATGTGTGTGTTATCGGTATCGGCCTTTAGGAGCTGAAAGTTTTAAAAAACAGCTATTGTGCATCCCTACCACCTTTATATGACAGTAATAAGTCTATCGGTCAGTTGGGTTGTTTTGTGCTTCACAGCATAAAAACCAGACTCTGATATCAACCGTGGCTTTCGTTCATCCTCGAAAAAAAAAACCCTTCAGATGATCCAGAACTTGGCAACACGTTTGGGGTTTAGTCAACCTTGGCTCAGTTCTTGCTATATTTGGATCATCTCTGTAGATTTGATGCTTCCCTGTTTGCAGTAATGACGGGGTGTTCGACGTGGCCCTGCACGTCCATGTCCAGGTGTACAGCAGCGGCAGGGTTACCTGGATGCCCCCGGCTCTCTACTGCAGCTCCTGTGGAGTCAAGGTGAACCTGCGGCTCATCGACGTCCAGCTTCGTCCTCCTCCCCTCACTCACTCGCCTGCTTTTTCCCGCCCAGGTTACGTATTTCCCGTTCGACTGGCAGAACTGCACCATGCAGTTCCGCTCGTACACGTACGACTCGACGGAGATTGACATCCAGTACGCGCTGGACTCCAGAGGCAACGAGATCCGGGAGATCCAGCTGGACGAAGGCTTCAGCGGTGAGCAGGACCAGTCAGAGTAGATGAGTGGTCTCATTACGGTGCGTTCGCTGTACCTGCGTGGTCACGGGATTGTTTCTCCTCATCTGATGGCTTTAGTCTGGAGTCTTTCAGAGGACGGTGAAAACAGCAAACGCCTCCGTCTCAGCTGAAATCATCTCTGAATGTTCCCCCAGAAAGCGGCGAGTGGCACATCAGACACCGACCGAGCAGGAAGAACACGAACGACGACCTCTACGAGGAAATGACCTTCTACCTGATCATGGAGAGGAAGCCCCTGTACTACATCATCAACATCATCATCCCCTGCATCCTCATCACCATCATCGCCATCTTCAACTTCTACCTGCCTCCTGATGCAGGTAAACGCTCCGCAGAGGAATATATTCAAATAATCTGATCATGACGTTTCCTCATCATAAGATAATAAGATGTCTGACTAAAAATTTAGGGCTGGGCAGCGATTAAAATTTTTAATCGCGATTAATCGCGATTAATCAGGGAAATAATGCGATTAATCGCTTTGTAAACGCAAAATCAAATAATGTATTCAAAAGTAGTGTAAAGGTCACTTTTATTTAAATGTTCTGCTGTCATATGAACTAAAGTGTCATAACATTTGTTGTTCAAACACTTTTAACATCAGCACTTGTCAGTAACACATATTTAGTGTAAATCTCATCTTAAAAAATGTCAAATAAAATAAAGCTTATTGCCACTGCCAGGGCATTAATGTCATCCTGTTTTTATAAAAAAATTAAAAAGTCTACAAACAAAATCCAACAAAATGATTGTGTCTCAGCACAATCAGAACATTAAAACAGGTAATTTCTGAGGTAACAGCAGAAACTTTTAACGGGGAGTTCAACTTGTCAGTTGTTACAAATAACCTTGTTTCTGTTGAATCCTCCGTCTGGGAGAACTTTAAAATGAAAATGTCCATGTTAAAGTTCAGTAACTTTACCAATCCATGTATCATTCATTCTTTCCATTTTCACTTGTCAATCAAAAATGTAAAAAAATTAAAAAGTGACATTTCATCACGTTTTTCGTTTTTTAATCTAACACAAAAAACGGTATATATTTCAATTTTAAATTTCAATTTTAAACTTGGATCAAAAATACGAAATTAAAAAACGGGCCACAGATCTGAATTAGTTTTATAATTGAGGACTGGACTTTCTGTTGTCATTACACATCTGTGCCACTAGATGGAGCCGCACTGTAGTAACCAGCTAGAGAACAGCAGGACAGTGAACACATGGAGCAGATCTGATGATAAATGGAGGAATGACCACAAAGTTTTGTTGTTATCCAGAATTTTCTTTTTTAGACAGAATTGTTAATATTGCTACCTGAGTTGCTACCTGAACTGTAAAGTTCACAGATTTTTACCGTTCTCCATGTCTGTTTTAGCTTTTCCGCATGTTTACCCGCCAATTCTTTTTCGGTTCTGCAGCAGCCAGTAACAGACTTTTCAAAACAAAAGCATGTGAGCAACATGGGTTAACGTGCGATAAAATAAATGTCGGCATTAATAAATTAATGAGTTAACGCGATAATAACACATTAACTTGCCCAACCCTACTTAAAATACTTCATTGTGTCAATCATTTAAAGCGACACTGAGGAACTTTTTTTTTTTTTTAGCTCACTGGGTCCCCCTATAGGTGCGGAGGATTCGTTGTTGTAACAACGCTGTCCAACATCTATTCTCGTTTGGTCTCTTGCTCGGCCGCTCTTTCGTTTTCTCTTCTGTCGCTCCCTCTGGCCCCGTTCACACCTGGCATTAACGTGCGTCCTGAGAAATCCGATCACAGGTGGTCAGCGCCTGGCGCGTCTGTTCACACCGACAATAACATATGAAGCCAAATGCAAAAACGCGTTAGGATCTTCTTTTATTAGCGTTGGGCCCTTCTGACTGGATTTACATTGGATCTTTGTTGCCTCTGTCATGACGGGCTACTAATTGTTCCCGGATGGTTTTATCTCCTCAGAGATCATCAAAAAGTCGAAACTAATGCATTAACATGAAAAAAACCTCCTTGGTGTTTTGCTAAGGAGTTCATGAATTCTTGGTGTCCACCAGGAGAGAAGATGGGTCTGTCCATCAACGTGCTGCTCACCCTCACCGTCTTCCTGCTGCTGCTGGCCGATAAGATCCCAGAGACCTCGCTGGGCGTCCCCATCATCGTCAACTACATCATGTTCACCATGATCCTGGTGACCTTCTCCGTCATCTTGAGCGTGGTCGTCCTCAACCTGCACCACCGCTCCTCCAACACCCACAAGATGCCCCTGTGGGTCCGTAAGGTGAGCCTGAGGCAGGTTACTCTCAACATTAAAATTAAAATACTCGAGGCAGTGCTGAGGCTGAGTGTCGCTGCTCAGCTCACCTGGTTAAGCAGGTGCCCCGTCTATAGAGGCTGAAGTCCTCCTGCAGTGGTCGAAGGTTCAATTCCCAGCCTGGGACCCTTTGCTGCAGGTCTGTTGACTCAAATAAAGGCTGTTAAAGCTGTAAAATTTTGAAAAAAAAAAGTTATTCTCCCATGATATTGGTATTGGGCCCACCCATTTATAAAGAGCCGTAGTTCCATGGGTTGAACACCAGGGGGCGTGTTCTTCTCATTTTACGCATTTTTCAAGTAAATGAAAAAAAAAAGGTTAGCTGTTTTGCTTCTAAGATGGAGGCATCAAGGTGCATTCTTGTGTCTCACACTTGCAGAAGTGACCAGTTTTGGAGAAAAATATTTAGTCTATGGATGTAAAAAAAAAAAAAAAAAATCTTGTTTGAAGCACAACCTGGGTTTTTTTTTTTTTTTTTTTGGGGGGGGGGGGAGGTGGATTCTGTATTTTTTTTTGTAAAATTATTTTTTTTTCTTTATATTTTTTCTATTTTTTTCAGTTTTTTGTGTTTCTGCATTTTTATTTTTATATTTTTATGTTCGTTTTCATATTTCTTCTGTTAGTATTTTATTTTTTCAGTTTTTTATTTTTATATTCTTCTGTTTATGTATTTGTCCTTTTTTAGTTTTACCTTATTTTATTTTTTCTGTTTTTTATTTTTCTGTTTTCTGTTTTTTTTCTGTTTTTTATTTTTTACTTTTATTTTTTTCTGTTTTATATTTTTCCATTTCTATAAAAGAAACACGACATTTTTTTCATCCTAGTTCTTTCATTTGGGTTTATAATAGAAAAAAAATAATGAATTAAAAAAAGTATTTGTCTGATGTACAGTGATCCCTCGCCAATTCGCGCTTAAGTTCCGCGGCTTTAGTTATTCACAGATTTTTTTTAGAAATATATAATATTAAAAAAAATCACGAAAAAATTGCGAAAACATCACAGGATGTTGTGCGCGTTCTCTCACAGTGAAGAAATGTTGTGAGCCAGCCTGGTCCCTTTAAGAAGGTGGCCTTATGGGTAATGGTGTGGCCTTATGGGTAATGTAGTGTGTGTGTCGTGGGACGGCAGAACGAAAACGGGGTTAGATGAAAAGTGTAGTGAGCATCAACAGCAGCCCAGCGTGTATAGATTTACATTCTCTGTTAACCGACAGGAGCCCAACAATACAACCTTTTGTTGTTGTTAGCGTGTTAGCTGCTAATTACGAGCCAAAAATAGCACAATACCAGCGGTTTCTTTACTACGGTTTAGACACCAGAGGCTGTGAAGGTAACAGAAAGACCACAGTTGAGCCTTTGTCTTGTTTTGCTACTTTTTTTGCGGTTTTTAAACATATTTTAAACACGTAAACCAGACCAGTAACAGTTCAGTGTTAACGAACCTCTAGTCGTGGAGGCTGCAGTAGCTTAGCATTGAGTCAACACAGGCCTGCGCTCTCCAAAGCTAACCTGCTGCCGTTAACCCCCGCCAGCGGCTCCTGCCCTCGCTAATCAAAGCTAATTAACGGCGGGAGCGTTTGGGGAAGACGTCCACCTCCGACAGGCTCATATACTTTTACAGCCGGCTGATTTGCGTGGTTTAATGGAAGCCGGTGACGGTTTCATGGAGGAGAGCGGCGTCTTATCCTCCTTCCACTCCTTCACATGATCAGACGAGAGCTCATAAACTCTGGCTGGGAGAAAAGCTTTTTTTTTTTCATAAAAATGTATTGCTGTTTGGTTGAGTGCTTCTCTGTTTTTAGATCACAGAGGTCCCAGTGATACCGCGGTGTGTTTTATCATCTATAAAGAGAGAGCGGGTGCTCACAACCACCTTAAAACTCTTATCTGGACATTTTAGCCCTTTATTTATTCGTTTTCAAACAGCCGACAGCTTGATGCTGTAACAGCTGTTACAGCTGTTACAGTTATTACAGCTGTTACAGCTGTTACAGCTGTGTGTTACCTGCTGATGAGGGATGGTTGAATGGCAGCAGGTCTTTGGGTCATACCAGACCGGTACAAAGACGGCAAAAGACACAGTCAAACATTCATTATTTGATTTTACGTATACAATGCGATTAATCGTGATTAATCAGGGAAATAATGCGATAAATCGCGATTAAAATTTTTAATTGTTGCCCAGCCCTAATTTTTTGTTCATTATCTCTCTTTTGATTGTGCGTTTTCTATTAAAAGAGGCTGATATCACCTGAAACTCAGGGCACAAATTTAATTTTATGACATATTCAGGCAGCAGCAACTTGCCTATTTCATAACAGCTTTATGTGGGGAAATGCCCATTAACAAATAACAGCAGCAACAGGAGACTGTTTACTGCACCGCAGGTGCACGTAGGTGCCCCCCTGTGGTCGGAGACACTTTCAAAATGAGTTTTGAAAGCAGTCCGTGCACATTTCCATCATTGCCCACCTGTTTCTCACCTGCCCTTCTTCTTCTCCTCCTGTGTTTGATCTGCTCTGATCGGATGATCCTGGTCCTCCAGAGCAGCACTAACACTCAGAAATGCAACAGCAGCTGAGCGGCGGCCTCCATCGCTGAGGAATAAAGCCTTTGTAGATGAGGCGGCGCTCCCCGGGGGGCAGTTGTCCTCCCAGCCCATCGCCATCCGGACTGTGAGAAATCTCTCAGATGCCACAAATGATCAATAAGAAGGAAGCTTCAGTGGATATTAAAACCGAAATTGATCTGTTGGGGCTGTAGATGAAAGACGGAGCGTCTCCTGCCGTGTTTAATCACCTGGAACTGAATCAACCTGTGTGTTCTGTCACATCATAGAGGACGGCGTCTGCTTAGAGCCAAACCTTTATCTGTGAGATTCAAAAGCAGCTGACGTGCTGAAATGTGGACCAGATGGAGATAAACTAGAGGCAGCAGCACATGAAGGTTAAACTCTAGAACCGCTCTGATCCAGAAAAGAGTTTTATGATGAAGGAAAAGACTCTGAGACGTTCAGAGCTCAGAACGGGTGGATGAGTGACTGTAGTGAGTGAGAATAGAATAGAATAGAATAGAATAGAATAGAATAGAATAGAATAGAATAGAATAGAATAGAATAGAATAGAACAGAATTAAAAAAAGAAAAAATAAAATAAAATAGAATGGAATGGAATAGAGTAGAAAGAATAGAATAGAATAGAATAGAATAGAATAGAATAGAATAGAATAGAATAAAAAAAGAAAAAAAATAGAATGGAATGGAATAGATAGAATAGAAAGAATAGAAAGAATAGAATAGAATAAAAAAAGAAAAAATAAAATAAAATAGAATGGAATGGAACAAAGTAGAAAGAATAGAATAGAATAGAATAGAATAAAATAAAATAAAATAAAATGAAAAGAATAGAATAGAATAGAATTGAATAAAATAAAATAAAATAAAATAAAATAAAATAAAATAAACTAAATAAAATAAAATAAAATAAAATAAAATAAAATGAAAAGAATAGAATAGAATAGAATAGAATTTAAAAAATAAAAAATAAAATAAAATAGAATGGAATGGAATAGAGTAGAAAGAATAGAATAGAATGGAATGGAATAGAATAGAATAGAATAGAATAGAATAGAATAGAATAGAATAGAATGGAATGGAATGGAATAGAAAGAATAGAATACAAAGAATAGAATAGAAAAGAAAGACTAGAATGGAATAGATTAGAAAGAATAGAATAGAATGAAAAGAATAGAATGGAATAGAATAGAATAGAATAGTAAAAATAGAATGGAAAGAATAGAATAGAATGAATAGAAAAGAATAGAATAGAATGGAATGGAATAGAATAGAATCTTTATTGTCATTTATGGTTAATACTTAGTATTAAACACAACAAACTAATAAGTGGCTCATATGGCTAGTACTAGAATAACAGAATAACTACACGGATGCCAATATAAAAAATAAAACCTATATAAAATAGATGATAGACACTGATGAAACCAACCTATGACGTTAAAAAAACGCACTAAAAGGGTGATGTCATCTATGATGTTGTGGTTCAAACATGGCTCAGCTGTTGCTATGCAACAGAACACACAGTTCAGTGGTTATTTATCCCTGAAGGGAAAGTCTGTGCTGCATTAACCCTTGTTGTTTAACTTCAAAGAGCAACTGTAGAAGGTTCCGGCTGTGGGCAGGAAGGATGTCCTGTAGCTGGTTACGCTCCTAAACACAAATAAAGACGGCGCAGAAACACATTTCCTGGCTGTTTACACTGCAGCTCCTGTTCTGGTTGAAACGCAGCCTTTTTCACCTGTTTTCTGGTCTCAAACCACATAAACAGCCATTTATATGGTTTGGTTATATGGTATATGGTATATATAACCATATAAACTGCGTTCACCAGCTGGTCTCCACCTCTGCAACCACTGCCTCTCCTCCCGGTAAAATTGTTTAAAATGATTTTTCTTTTTTAAATTTATATCAGGACACGTGTAGCATTAATTTCAATTCTAATTACAGATACTTGGGCGCTGCCCAGTGGCACGGCAGTCTCCCAGTTAAGTGCTTCGCTGGAGCGTCCAGAGTGATGTCTGAGCTCAAGGACACCGCGAGAGTCGGCCGAGGAATTGGAGAGGATTACTCATTTGCTTTCTCCTCCCACATTATTCAGCAGCAACGGCTCTCCGAGGCTATCTCGATGCTAAATGCGACCTCAG
The DNA here is from genome assembly GCA_018398805.1 of Hirundichthys speculiger. Classification (NCBI taxonomy): domain Eukaryota; kingdom Metazoa; phylum Chordata; class Actinopteri; order Beloniformes; family Exocoetidae; genus Hirundichthys; species Hirundichthys speculiger. The sequence goes on along the minus strand of JAGFBZ010001993.1, from coordinate 53,413 downwards.
GACCCGGTTCTGAGTCTTAATGGGCAAATACGGCTCAAGTACATTTAAGATGTCCTATAAATCATAAAATAAGAGCCCATACAATTTAAGCAACTGGGGAAAGGTGCCGTGAGCGAGTAACCCAGGTGGCAGCGTGTTTGGCCCTGATTCGGTCCACATCTACAATTTTCTTTGGTCCACATTTGGCTTTGACCAACGACGTTGACTCAAGGAGAGAAAGGCTGCTTTAACTCCGCCTACACATCCAAAAGACATGGGACAAATTTCATTTCCTCCACATTTTTCACCCTCAAAATGTCCCATGTTGTGAAGTTTGGGCCAGTGCCGGTGCCGTAACTGCTTAACGAAGCCCAGTTCAGACCCAGAACGTGTGTGCTATCTGCTAGCTTGTGGCTGAAGGTGTTGTACATGATGATGGAACAATCTAAAACAACCTTCCTCTCCACTCTCCAGATCTTCATCCACATGCTACCTCCTTACCTGGGCATGCTGCGGCCCAAGGTGGAGACGCCCCTGTCCCTCGAGACCATCCCCCACCGCGTGAAAACCATAATTACCGTCTCCAAAGTCGTCGACGAGTACTTCATCCGAAAGCCCGACTCGTCTATCCTGTTCCCGAAGCCTAACAGGTACGTGGTATCTTCTTGATTCGTTAGCTCTTTTGTTTCTAACTGCCTTGCTGTCATCTCCTTTGATTGCTGCCACCTGTGTCTTGTCAGCCCACGAAAGTCCTTCGTCTCCATCTTTCGCCAGTCTGTTTGATCTCCTGTTTCCTTCCTCTGTGGTTCACTGGTTCCTCTACAGTCTTTTCTCTTCCCAGCCTGACTGTCCAGTTTGTGTTTCCCCCTTGTTTGTTTTATTACCTCCGCCAAGGAGGTTGTTTTTCCCGGCGTTTATCTGTCTGTCTGTGTTCAAGACAACTCAAAAAGTTATGGATGGATTTTGATGAAATTTTCAGGAGTTGTCAGAAATGTGAAAAGGAAGAACTGTTTTCATTTTGGGTGTGATCCGGAAGAAATCCTGGATTCTGGATCACTTTCAGATTTTCGATAACATTGCGGTCAATGGGGCCGAAAATTTTGTTCCTCAATATCTCCGTCAATTATTGCCCAAAACTCATGAAATTTGACTCAGTAATTGACAATGGGAACCTCTATCAAATTTCAAAGGCTGATCAGGATCTGATCCAGAAGGCGGCTTTTATCGCAATCTGTAAATCACTATATGGGTAAATTGTTGGACTTGGCGGAGGTCTGCGCTCTCCGAGTGCTTTTCTAGTTTGTTTGTCTGTCTGTGTTCAAGATAACTCAAAATGTTATGGATGGATTTTGATGAAATTTTCAGGAGTTGTCAGAAATGTGAAAAGGAAGAACTGATTTCATTTTGGGTGTGATCTGGAAGATATCCTGGATTCTGGATCACTTTCAAATTTTTGATAATGTGGTCAATGGGGCCAAAAATTTTCGCTAAAATTTTAACAAATTTTTTTGTTAAAATATCTCCGTTAATTATTGCCCAAAACTCATGATATTTGACTCAGGGATTGACAATGGGAACCTTTATCAAATTTTAAAGGCTGATCCGGAGCTTGTCCAGAAGGCGGATTTTATCGCCCTCTGTAAATCGTTATATGAGTGAATTGTTGCACTTGGCGGAGGCCAGACACCCCAATCCTTCAACTCTTTGAAGAATTACCCCGGTTCCTCTGGATATGACTTTTATTTCCAAGGGACGGTGCCAATGGACTCTGCATCTGGACACCAATGGAGAGACGTGCAACCAGTCTGAGAAAAGAAAATGCTGCCATAAAGTGGTGTGCGGTGGCGTAGGAAGGCTGCTGAATGACTTTCGTTGTTTTTGCAATAAAAAAAAAATGTGTTGATTTAAAGGTTTTATTTGCAGTTCTGCCGCCTGCCATCTTTGGTTGTTTTCAGTGGTGGCTCCCGTAAATACAACAGCTTATATATAGACACTCAACACCCAAATAACCGAGAGACAAAGCCCAGAATCAAACAAGCAAAACCTCTCCACAACGGAGAAATCAAACTCTGTAAACTGCTTTCTGCTTTTTTTAAACGGTTCTTTCTGTTCTAAAGAGATCCTCTCCTGAGAACCTACAGCGGGAGGAGGCGGGACATGGATCATGGACGACTTCACGTGTGGAAAAGAAATAAAGATCATTGTGCACGACCCCCGTCCAACGATCACGTTGAGCTGGAACCAAATGAACAGTTAAAAAGTTCACTTGGAAGATAGCTAAACAGCGCTGCCAGGTGTACAATAATTATCGTATTTGTACGAAAATTTGGCCCTCTGTACCATGTACGATCAATAATCCAAAAAAAGCCCAAATGTACGATAATTTAAATATTTCAAATTATTGCCTGCCGCAACTGTCTGCCGGAGAGTTTTTTTTTTTTTTTTTTTGAACCCTGAAGGCATTTGTTCCCATGTGACGTGTTTCCAGCCAATTGTGCGTTGCTGAGCGTGAAATATGAATGTTTGTCTCAGAACAACTAGCATGATAGGCTGAATGGTTAGCTGCACCCGTTATTTATAGGGATGTACCGATCCCGATCCCCTGATCGGATCGGCCTTCGATCTTAAAAATTTAAGGTGGATCGGATCGGCCGATCAACCTTATTATAACACGCCGATCTTTTTTTCATTATTTTTTTCCTCAAAAAGTGATCCTGATTAACAAAAATTAATAAAGTAATCATATTACACAAACAAAAATATTTTTAAACTATATACAGTTAATAATTTGCACTGAAATGAAGTTTCCCAGCAGCGCTGTCTTGTATCCACCTTAAAAGTTTTAGACCGGCGGCGTCAGGCTAAACTTTAGCAAAAATGTCAGCAGTGTGGCAGCGCTATAAAATTACAAAGACCGACGCTTCGACTGCGACTTGCAACGTGTGGAAGGCTGAGATATCATGATGGGTAAGTAAGAAGAGATTTTACAACACCACCAGTTTAATCAGACACTTAAAAAAGCACGCAGCACCGATCACCGCAGCCTTCTGTCAGGTGCCGTGGTGCCGACGGCTGCAGCTTCAGAGCTGCTGCCGTCGGCACCAGCTTCGGCATCAAACGCTCTGTGAAACTTTTAAAAGAAAGGACACCGAGCTAAACCGAGCTAAAGGACACCGAAAAATCACCGAGCTAATCGCGGAATGTATTACTGAGGACGACCAGCACATTTACAAGGCATTTAACCGGCTCATTAATTACCTCGAGCCTCGTTCCCGTCATTACATGAACGACAAAGGACACAAAGGTGCGCAAACATGTGCAGCAGGTCTTGAAAGAAGTTAAGTTAATATTTTATGTTATTTTTATTCTGATGTGATTTCATTGATTGCAAAGATTTCTGCTAGTGTTTTCATTGCCTTAAACTGCTAGCCAAGTTCACCTGCTACTATTTAAATGTTCTTTAGTACTGAGACTGTTGAACAGTCACTGTTCTGTAACTAAATGTGTTTTATAATAATTATCCCAAACAAAAAAAGAAAGAAAGAAGAGTGTTTAAATAAGTTATTGTTTATTTTATGAGATGATAAAAGCTATTAATCTCATCTTGGATGCAGGCCTATTTATTAATGTACACAGGAAATAAAATGCATGGGAAATTAAACTCTGTTTGCCCTCTCAAAAAACGTGAAATCGGATCGGAAAAAATCAGAAATCGGCCGATCATCAAAATTAAAGATCGGAAATCGGATCGGGACCCAAAAAACGTGATCGGGACATCCCTAGTTATTTAACACTAGAGTGATTCAATTTGACTATAGCGCATCATTGGGCTTGTTATTCAGGTTATGACAGATGTACGATAATTTCCCTCAAAATATGATCATTTTGAGTCTCTGGTACGATAATCCAACATTTCCCACCTGGCAACGGTGTAGCTAAACCAATTTAATCCAACAGAATTGTCAGGGGAAGATCGTTTCAGAACTGAAAGCGAGACAAAGAAAAGCAGAGAAGGATTGGAGTTTGACTCCTTCATTACCGAGTCTCATTTTTCATCTCTGATTCTGGGTCTCTGTTCTCAGATTTCAGATTTTGATTCCCAGCATGCAATTCTGTACCCGAGCAGACCAGACTCATTTTATGAAAGAAACGGCGAAGTGAACGGCTGTGGACTTTTTCTTCAGGCCCCAGTTCTCACCAGCTGGGATCAGCTCCAGTTCCCGTGTAGTAACTGGTCGGATATACCTGGAAATGAAAAAAAAAAACCCGCCACCTTGGGTTTAGTCCATGAGAGAGATTTAAACTATCAGCTACTCAGTATTCAGTGTTAAACATTTCAAGGTGATTCTGTGAAGAAGTGTAGAACAAAGTTTCCCCAAGGTGGGACCATCTCTATCAAAGGTGCTCGGATCTTAAAACCCAAACGCCTCCCGTGGATCCCGGATTGATTATTTCCATCAAACGTTTTACCAAAATGCTCCCCCTGAAGCTGTTGAGTAATGAGCTGGATTCAGGCCAAATCTGACACACAAAGTGGCAGCAAACTGTTCGGTCCAACCTCACGGTCTCTGGTCCTCGTGCACGAGGATCCGGTGACCTTGCAACGCCGTTAGCGAGAGCGTCGACCTGTAGGTACCGGCTCCGTTAATGCGCTCTAAAATAAAAGAAAAAAATTAAAAAACACCCACCATAAGTGAGCACCGTGGTCGTCCCTCCATCTCCACGCTCCCAGGAGATATAAAATATGTCTGTTGCTAAAATAATAATGACCTGCACAAATTGACTCTGACACACACGAGCGCGACGGCGAGCGCCTTCTTGAGAGAACGGAGGGAGGATGGGGGGGTGGGGGTGTTAAAGCAATTTGATGAGCCAGCAGTATCTCTCCGGAGGCGGCACGTACACGAGCGAGCGCCTTCTTAATTGGGTTTAGTGCATGTCTTTGGCACCAGACGCAGCCAGTTTTAGTTGAATTAGTCTCCTGAATAGTCACTTACCTCCCGCTGATGAAGTGCTACTCTGAGCCATAAAGGAGGGAGGGAAAAAAAAAGGAGAGGTGAAGAGGTCAAGCTCCTTCCCTCCTTCTCAGTTTTTGCGCCCACCTGAAGGGGGCTTCACCTCTCTCAGGTGCCTCCTCACCTGCCAGGCCCGCGGACCTGGAGAGCAGCAGCGCTGCATCCTAAACTCCTGACCTCACGCTCAGAATACCAAGCAGCTCTCTGGCTCTGACCTTCCTGTGGTTTAAAGACGCGGCGCCACACTGCCCTCTGGTGGGCAGCGATCAAGCCTGCAGCTTAAAAAAAAATAAGTGGAGGATTTGTTTAATCTCTTCTTCATAAGAAAAGCATTTGGTTTTAAAAGGAAATGATTCTGTCAGTGCCGTTGATGTTTGAACAGGGTAATGATGAAGACGATACTAACTCAGGGAGGTTTAAAAAGACAGATGACATGAATCCTGTGTATAATGAAGTGACTGTTTTAGGGATTTTTTTTTCCTCATTTTTTTAAAATGTCAGTTTCAATTTCATTTCATTAAACATTTGATCTGGGATGGACTGGAGACCTGTCCAGGGTGGACCTCTGCCTTTTACCCCACTCTTGAGGTCCCCTGTTCCTGCTACAGTGATCCCTTATTTTTTGCGGTTAATTCCGCTAACTGGAGCCGGAGCCCCCCGAGCCTCAATAATGTGTTTAAAATATGTTTAAAAACCGCAAAAAAAAGTAGCGAGGCACTGCAGCGAAACAAGACAAAGACTCAACTGTGGTTTTTCTGTTTCCTTCACAGCCTCTGGTCTCTGAACCGTAGTAAATAAACCGCTGGTATCGTGTTATTTTTGGCTTGTAATTAGCGGCTAACAAGCTAACAACAACAAAAGAAAAAGTCTGGTTTTCTCTGCATGGAACGAGCACTTTATTCTGGCACTGCAGGAACTTGTAACATGACACAGAAATATTATATATTTCTGAAAAATCGACGAATAACTAAAACTGCGGAACTTAAAGCGCTAATTGGCGAGGGATCACTGTATTAACAAAAACCACCCAAAGTAACGTTGGACTCGCTTCCTGGTTGTCTGTGACATCAACCAGAATGACCAGCGGTGGGCGTAAGAAGCACCAGGATTACTGAGCTACAGCTGACATCATCACAGAGGCAACTCGGGCTGCATTTTCACCGCAGGTCGAATAGAGCAGTGGTCCCCCAACCTTTTAGTAACCGCGGACCGGTCAACGCTTGACAATTTTCTTGGAAGTCGTAAGCTGTTCTTCTTTCCCCTTCACAAGGAAACTTGCCAAATACATCTGTTTGTTACTCATTTTGCTAGTTAAGTTCAATTTTGGCACTTAAGCGACCGAGATGTAACCTAGAGAGTCCGGTCATTTTTCAAAATAAAAGATTTTTCACAATAAAAGTTCGTTCAGACTCATATAATAAATAAAACTTAAAAAATAAAAAAAATACAATTTTCTTGCCCGGGGGTTGGGGCCTTCCATCACAGAGATCTTTCAGTCGCTTCACCAACTTAACGTCAGCCACGAAGGGATGGATGAGTGTCTTCTTCGGTCCGGATCTGTCATTTACCCTCCGCAGCATCGCGGAAGTACACCGCGGTTGTTTGAAGGCAGAAATGACATAAAATGAATGATCTGTAGCGCTTGTTTGGGATTGTCGCTTTCTTTACAGGAAGTGGGCGTGTCCTCAAAAGATGGTTAGGACCGGCACCAAATAGCACCATTTCCTCTGTACTTGGGTAGCCTCTATTCTGATTTACGACAAGCATCTGATACGTTTATTTAGTTAGTTACTGATTTATGAGGTGCTTACCTCATCGTTTAAAAGAGTGTTTCAGATGTAGATCTAATTTACTTCCACGTATGAATGAGGCCTAAAACCAGTCTGAGAATATTAACACTATTGACTTTTGAAACTTTTGAAAACGACGCTAGACTAAAACCTTTGCAAAGATTAGGTGCAGAGTTTGATGAACTGGGCTTGTTTAGGTCGAGTGTTGTCATCAAATAACGGTCCATGATTGTGGATTCATGCCAGGTTTGGCTGATAATCAGAAACACGTGAAGTTGCCTGTATTTGGTTGATGAGGCAGTCACGCTTTAATTTAGGTTGAAACATGTAGCAGACAACGCGCTGTGTCACGGCTGAAAGCCGCCGGGGCGCTAGGTGTATCCCTTTACCGGGGAGCGAAAACAAGCCTGAGCTGCGCTCGGACTGCCCTGTGAACATTTCTGAGTGACAGCACAGCTACAAAAGCACCCACAGTAACATTCTCCTGGCCTCCCGCAGCCGCTCCTGGCACCGGGTGGCAGCTGAGCGTTGGTAACCGAGGGCAACGGGTAAACAGAAACATTCACACATGAGCAGTGAGTCAGAGCAGCCTGGTCAGCAGATGCAGCGAGTCCCACGGCGGCGGCGGCGGCGGCGGTGGCGGATCCAGGAGTCCCTCCGACCTGCAGGAGACGAGCAGCCGGGCTTGTAAACGCTTTCATATTTCATAGCTTTTAACAAGAGTGGGACGGCGCCGGCTCACGCATCGCTACACTCTGGAGGCATGTACTGTATGAGGTTTTACGACCAGCAGCATTTTATATCCAGGGAGCATGAAAGTTCCTTCACAGTAACAGGATCAGTCCCTCCTCCTTTATGGTTCCTCTAACTACTTATATTGTCTAAAATCCTTAGAGAGGTGTTCAGAATATTTTCCTCCATTCAGGTCTTTGTGAAACATTTTGCTTTATTCCTGATTTTCCTTTTGTGTCTTCGTCAGCGCTCCAAGTCAGTCCTTTTTTTAAAATTTAAATTTACCAGTGATCTAGCATTCCTCAAAATGGCTGAGGGAAGAAATTATTTAAATGTCCTCCCCTGCTGCCTGGCTGCTTTTTTAAGCTGGAGGGACGAGTCCACAGACGGAGGAATGAGTCCACAGACGGAGGAACGAGTCCACACGATGGAGGAACGAGTCCACAGATGGAGGAACGAGTCCACAGCTGGAGGAACGAGTCCACAGACGGAGGAATGAGTCCACAGATGGAGGAACGAGTCCACAGACGGAGGAACGAGTCCACAGCTGGAGGAACGAGTCCACAGCTGGAGGGACGAGTCCACAGATGGAGTAACGAGTCCACAGACGGAGGAACGAGTCCACAGATGGAGGAACGAGTCCACAGACGGAGGAACGAGTCCACAGATGGAGGAACGAGTCCACAGACGGAGGAACGAGTTCACAGACGGAGGAACGAGTCCACAGCTGGAGGAACGAGTCCACAGCTGGAGGGACGAGTCCACAGATGGAGTAACGAGTCCACAGACGGAGGAACGAGTCCACAGCTGGAGGAACGAGTCCACAGCTGGAGGGACGAGTCCACAGATGGAGTAACGAGTCCACAGACGGAGGAACGAGTCCACAGATGGAGGAACGAGTCCACAGCTGGAGGAACGAGTCCACAGCTGGAGGAACGAGTCCACAGATGGAGGAACGAGTCCACTGGAACGAGTCCACAGACGGAGGAACGAGTCCACAGATGGAGGAACGAGACCACAGCTGGAGGAACGAGTCCACAGACGGAGGAACGAGTCCACAGATGGAGGAACGAGTCCACAGACGGAGGAACGAGTCCACAGATGGAGGAACGAGTCCACAGACGGAGGAACGAGTTCACAGATGGAGGAACGAGTCCACAGATGGAGGAATGAGTCCACAGCTGGAGGGACGAGTCCACAGCTGGAGGAATGAGTCCACAGCTGGAGGGACGAGTCCACAGCTGGAGGAACGAGTCCACAGCTGGAGGGAAGAGTCCACAGATGGAGGGACGAGTCCACAGCTGGAGGAACGAGTCCACAGATGTGTCCTTGTACAGCTGCTGCTGGAAGGGGCTCATTAACGTTTTGCTATTATCACCCGCTCTTATTCCCTGATGTGTCTTGTATGTGTTTTTTTTCCTCATCATGACGTATTTTTTGTAAGCTACGACTAAAACCCCAGAACTTATAGTCCAGAAAACACGGTAATCATCACTCCTGATTTTCGGATCAGATTAGCGCCAATGTGCGGCGCCAGATCAAGTGTTTGTCCGAAGTTGCGCAGAACTTGGCATACGTTTGGAGGTCCGTTCGTTTCTATGGGAACCTCTGTGACCTCTGTGAGTTTTATTTACCGCACATAGATTGACAATTTTGGACTGCCGGTGGATTTCAGGTGCGCATGCGGGGCATTTCAGACCCGTATCAGGACTGGATACAGTGACTGATGGTATGAATGTAGCCTCATTCCACGGTATTACTGTTGGAACGATCGCATCACGGTCCAGGTGAGCAGTGAAACACACTGCCAAAGCAAGGCGGTAGTTTATAGAGATAAAGGAGCGGTAGAGAGGTCAGGTCAGTGACAGACTCGTGTCTGTAAAAGTGGAGTTTCATGTTAAAGAGTCCATTTTATGTGCATTTATGATGGTTTACGGATTGAAATGAATTTTTGGAGCGTAGAACCTTCTGAACTGATTTTTGTCACTTTCAGTGTGAAACATCCAGTTTATGCTTCTGTCTCTGTTAAGGCTCCCGTATGAAGGAAAAGAAAGATGCCTTGTAGCGACTCATTCTTTTATCCTTTGGATTGACTTTCTTCTCACCTCACTGGATACAGTATTTGATTCACTCAGCGTGTTGCTTCTGCATATCCGCTGTTGTGAGCTCACTCATGCTGGTAAAATGTATTCCGCTTTACTGCGGTCTTTTTATATTCCACCTCTTACATCGCCGGCGGGTCTTATTGACTATAAAGTCAACCGCAGTCAAACAAAGTTGCGCTTGAACACAGCTAATGCAGGACAACAGCTCAGTCTTTGTTTGAGTTCGGCTAAACCAGCCACCGGGTAGACATTATGCAAACGCGCTTCCTGGTGACGTTTAATAAAGAAGAGCGTCCTGGACCATAAACAACATCCACCAGGTCAGGAGCAATGTATTATGGGGGAGAAAATAACTCCCATGACCTTTTTTTTTTACATGCATTTCCTTCAGTTTGGATCAACACAGTCAAATAAATTCTGCAGATTTGCATTTTAATTCTATATTCATGTTCTGAAAGTTGACTTTTCACACACAATTTGTTTCGTGAAATAAACAAAATTGTGCCGGTATCTTAATATTTCACATTTGACCTTTCCAAAGCCCAAGTAATGCCTAAAGCAAGATACCAAGGGGATGAAATAATTGTATTTTTGTATAGGTGATTCTTAGGGGTGAGTATTGGCAAGGACCTCACAATACGATATGTATCATGATACTTGGGTTGCGATACGATATTACCACAATATTGTGATATATTGCAATATTCTACCCAGTTAATATCAAAATTAAAAGTAGAGATGAAAAATCAAGTTGCTGTAAATGTTTATCAGATGATATTGATCATTCAGAGGACAAATTCAGTCAAAACTATTTGCTTCAAAACAACCTATTTTTTTGTTTATTATTAGTGTTTTTGCACATTTAAGTGAATGAATGAATTTTCTAAAAAAAAATTGATATAAGGAGCTGAAAAATCGATATTATATCGGGAGGCCGAAAATCACGATACATCGCCAAATCGAATTTTTTTTCACACCCCTAGTGATTCTGAAGGCTGGAAAAAGGAGTATTTCACAAAAGTACAATGAAAACGTCATTTTTGCATCTGCAGAACACGAGACGTGCACATTTGCGTTTCTGCAGGAACCGGCTCTTCTGGGCGCAACTAAAGGAGATACTGTCTCACGTAGCTCGTCAGAAGTTGTGCAAAGCCATCCTGCAGTTTTGCACCCACTGTTCCTCCTGAAAGCGTGGACGATGATGCTGCAGAGATCCACATCTCATAGGACTAAAAACAACGACTGCTAGAGTGATTGCATGATTAGAAATGAACCAGATATCCACACCTGGAAGGACTCATTGGAGGAGGAGCAAATAGGACTTTGGGCCAATTCCAATTCCTCTCTTAACCCTCAATCTTGGCTCTGGAAAGTAAGTGTAAGGGCTATCCTGTGACTTAGAAATAGGATACCCCTTGAGTGCAGTTACCTCTCCAGACTGTGGGGGGCGGCCTCACGCCAATGTTACATTCAGTCTGTCAAGAAAACGACGACAAAGGAGAAGAAGACGTAGAAGAAGAATAAGATAATATAATTATATGTAACGAAGACAAAAAGGTAGTTTTGTAACATTTATATCTTTATTAACTACGAAAATACATATTACATTTGTTGCTAGCTTTTTTTGGCACCATCCTTTTCAAAGACATCTTCGAAATACCCAATGCCTTCTGGGTAGCCCTTACTCCCAAGGGTGGAGCCGGAGAAGCTCAATGTTGAGGGCGATACAGGCCTCAAACTTGTCCCTTAACTTGACTTTCTGAGAATCGGGACAGCACTGGCACTTCACGGGAGCGCGCGTTTTTGAGACTGAGGGTTGAGGGAGGAACTGGAATTCACCCTTAGTCACATGACGAGACTTTATGGGAATTTGGTGATTTGGCAGTTTTGCAGGAGATGCAGCTACTTGGACGGGAGCATCCTATAGATATTAGATGAAGTGTAAAGAAAGGAACAGAGAAGGAGGACAGATGGTGTAATTTGGACATACAACTGTAATGGAGCGTCACTGCACCAGGGATACTGTGTTTTTGGCTTTGAGTTTCCATCCATGTCGTGTTCACCCGTTTTACCTGCCAGGGCTGCATGTGGTGTCATCAGATCATTTCATAACAACTGCCCAACACATTCATCTCTCTGGAAATTTGAAACAACCTTTTCATCTCACCATCCGACAGGTCGCCATCTGATTGTCATTTTATTCACATTTCTATTGTTTCCTAAACAACAGAGTGAAGTTCCCTTTGAGGAACAATGGAGTATTGTTCAGTTTGGTTGAATTCTACTTTTCCCTTTTGGAAAGATCTCTGAGGTTTGTGCTTCTGTGTGCTGCTGCTCAGATTCCAACCAGAGGGCATGTGCACGGACATGAAGAAGTTCATTGACGGTCCAAGTAGCTACCTCACGCTCCCCGAGGAGCTCAAGTCAGCCATAGAGGCCATCACTTATATCGCTGAGAACCTTCAGGCCGAGAAGGACTACGAAGCTGTGAGTAGTTCATCTCATTATCGGCTCCCTTTAGAGGCACGAATTGGAGTCATGATCTATCTCTTTATTTCCCTCTCCTCTTCTCCTTGTCACCTCCACCATTCGCTCGACGGCCTCCCTGTCCACAGCTGAAAGAGGACTGGCAGTACGTGGCCATGGTGGTGGACCGCATGTTCCTCTGGATCTTCGTCGTCTTCACCACCGTGGGTACCCTGGCCATCTTCATCGACGCCAGTTTCCACTTCACGCCCACCAACCCCTTCAGATCCTACTGAAGGCCTCGAGTGCCCGGTTTCACTCCGGCCACCTGGATCCACCTTTCAGAATAAAACTATGGGGTCCAGGACTGTCCTGCCAACACTGCCGACAAGACTCAAACTATCTTTACGTCTGCATTTTGAATGGACTCCATTTAGCTAATGTCTATAAACCGGTACTCATTTACCAGACTGTATGGCATTTGATTTTACTTAAAGAGCTAAAAGTGAATTTAACATGTGATTGTTGCATGTAATAAAGTGTAATTTAAGCATATTTTACCTTTACGTATGTAATGTTAGTGTATATAACGTGCCTGTGTACTGTTTTTTTTAGGGATTTAGCTTCAGTAGAAGTACTGGATATTCATATGCTGTTAGCACATAAACACTAAGACAAACTGTGACGAACGTGCTGTTTCATTTCAGCGTATCAGGATGTGGAGCGTAGCACACGCTTAGTGGATGTTCCTGCAGCCATCTGTGATTAGACGGAGGCTATCCTTCCTCCGCTCGCCACGAGCCTCCCGGTTTCGCGTACACGTGCCACAAACGTGCCTCTCGGGATGTGCTGCTTTTCATTTTGTTTTCCTTTTGTCATTTGAATAAAGATCTGAGGGGACGCTATCAAAGGCCCCATCTGTTGTCAGAGAGCTGAGGCCGTCGGTGCATCACCTGCCCACCCGACTAAGAATAGTCCACAAACACTGGCACTGCTTTCTGGACGCCGCCGCCTGGGCTTCCCTGATATGTCCTCGCGCTAAAAAGCACACATGAGCGAATCAACAGCGAGCTCCGCTAACCGAAGCGTTTGAAGGATGAAAGTTTGCGTTGACGCCGCCGACAGCGCCTCATCACAGCAGCGATATCACCACGCTGCGGGTCCGGCTGCACTCATTTCCACCCGACGACTGTTATGCAACACGTCAGCTTTGTTGCTTTGAGAGGACAAGCCGTTAAACAGATGCACGAAAACTCATGGGGGGCGCTCTGGCTGCTATATTTTAATAATGGGAGCGCTGGAATGCTGCAGGGGTAAATCGGGGACCTTTCCCCTTCTATCAGCCCTTAACGAGGCTTTGATTTATGGCTTATCTGTGTTTTCACGCTGGAAACTGTCACCAGCAGGAGTTGGGGAAGGATGGGATGACCCCTACGCTGGCAGGGGGTTTGGGGTCGTTTTTTGGTACAAGATACAAGACATACTATATGTTCAGGTATCCACTATGAGAAAAAAGAAGAAATAACAATAAATAGATACCTGGAGAGCAAAGACAGGTAGATGGGGGTCCAGGGTAGTTTTCTGGGGACTTGGCTAGTGGCTTTTATCTACATTACCAGGAAGGAAACTTCTGCAGGGCTGAGACAAGTTTTGGGTTACGGGCTTAATCGCAGCCCCAAAAAGCTGATGGGTTGGTGTTGACTTGGTGCTGATTGGTTTTGTGGTTGGCAGAAGATGACATTCAGCCATCTCTGTTCTCCTTCACTGCCAGCATCACTGAATATGCAAACGTTCTTATTTTTCTTTAGTCGTCTTCTTCTTGCAGTTCCTTGGTGGCTTCTTAAACAGCGAGCGTTAGTGTATTAGGTCACTGGATCCTACTGGGATCGACGCAGCAATCACCCGAGCCAGCTCTACCCACAAACTTTAATAATATAGAAAGTTTTATGCCCAAGCTTAAATACAGTGGTGCCTCTACTTACGAAATTAATTGGTTCTGGAAGTAGTTTTGTAACCTGAAACTTTTGTAAGTAGAAACATGTTTTCCATGTAAATGCCCTAATCCAGTGGTTCCAGTACCACCATGATGACCAATTTTAAAATATAGCCATATATGCCTTCTCAATTACCTTTAAACACACAATTGTGGTTATTTATTGTTACCTGAATTTGATTTGAAACGTAGTATTTATAATGCATTGTCATGCATTGACAAGGCATGACATTCCCCCGTGTACCACCAGAGAGCGCTCGTGTTTCACCACCAGTGGTACGCGTACCACAGTTTGCACACCACTGCCCAAACCGCCCAAAATTCGAACATAATTCTTTTTATAAATTATAAATAATACATGAAATGACATAAAAACCTGTAAGAAATACATGTTAGAACTATAAAAGCACTCAGAGAGCAACAATTATTGAAAAATTTGAAAGTGATCCAGAATCCAGGATTTCTTCCGGATCACACCCAAAAAGAAATCAGTTCTTCCTTTTCACATTTCTGACAACTCCTGAAAATTTCATCAAAATCCATCCATAACTTTTTGAGTTATCTTGAACACAGACAGACAGATAAACGGCTGGTAAAACAACCTCCTTGGCGGAGGTAAAAATTGTTTGTTTACCTGGTTGCTGGGTTACACTCATACAGACAAGGGGCCCTGCTAGCCAATGGGATGCCAGGAAGATGCTAGGCGATAGCCAATGGCAGAGCAGCTCAGACGTACCGCTTTCAAACTGAGATACAGAGCCGACAAGTATGTTTACGTTCAGTAAACTCTGGGAGCTGAGAGTAGCAGCGCTACTGGATTTTTGCCTTTCGTATCCTGAAATTGAGGCGTTGTAACCTGAAAATTTCGTACGTAGAGATGTTCGTAAGTAGAGGTACCACTGTATATGGAGGGTGTCTGCCTGGTTCCACAAGAGAGGAACCCAATGACTAAAGGTTCCTGCCTCCTATTCTACTTTTGGAAACTCTAGTAAGTAAGCCTGTAAGTCTGAGAGCAAAGGGCTCTCTGTTGTGATAATATGGAACTATGAGTTCTTCAAGGTACAAACGAAGTTGGGATTTAAAGGCTTTACACGTGAGGACAAGAGTTTTGAATTCCATCCTGGATCTTAGCCAGAGAAGCTAAGATCAGAGAAATGATATCTCTCAGGCTTGTGGTCATTAGATGTTATTAGAATTTTGATCTGCTGGAGGCTGTTTGTTAAAAGTAACAAACGCGTGGACTAGTTTTTCTGCATTCATTGTGAGAAAGAACTTCACAGAGATGCAGATATTATATCCCGAAAATAAAATGCAGTAGACTGACTGAAGGACGGTCAGCACTTTCTCATCTTGTGTAATGGACTAAAGAAAAAAAAACTTCATGGGCCTTGAAATACAGACATTAACGTCCTTAAAAGCAACCTGAACAGTCTCTGGTTCCCTTATCATTTCTATAACAACAGTATACGCCTCCACATAATTGGATGTTTCTCGCCTCAGGAGAAGAGGTCTGTTCCTCTGATGAAACCCTGCAGTACCTCTCCATCACGACAAACATCCACTCAAAAGTTTCCATGGAAGAAGTTTGGCCCTTTAAAACTTCGTCCTGGAGGCCTCTCGTCATTATCGGCCTGACCTTAACCCTAACTCCTAACCCTAACCCTAACCCCTAACCCTAACCCCTAACCCCTAACCCTAACCCTAACCCCTAACCCTAACCGATAGGTTAGGGTTAGGGTTAAGGTTAACTCTTAATTACGGTTAATCCTGACCGGAATTTACGGGATTTACGGGACAAAATCATCTTTTAGTTTGTTGAAAACTTCACAATATATGGCATTCTTGATCAAGTCTCCTAACCTGGTCTAACCCATTCATTTACTGGTACAGTTCACAGCCATTTCAAATTCAAATTCAAATTCAAAATACTTTATTAATCCCCCAAGGGGGAAATTCAAGTTTCAGTACACCAGGAAAAATCTGGTGTACTAGGGGAGCTGCTAGCGTCCAGCGCTCCTTTTCATGCCAGGTCCTGTGGTCCGAGTGCTAACTCCAGGTAACAGCCGTTAGCAGCCGTTAAAACAGTTAACAGCCGTTAGAACCAGTATATCTCCATAATGATGACCAGTGAGATATCTCCAGGTCAGAGGAGGAAACACCGATGAACCAAACCGTCTCCTCTGGGCAGACCGAGCTCCATTCAGTCCGGCGAGCGACGGAGCCGACCGTCCCAGAGCCCGGTTCATCATGCGGACCGGACCAGGCCGTTGTCGTCTCCCCCGGGGTTGCTGGGCCCCACCAGGTCACCAGACGGCCCCTGCCAGATCAGCTGACCCATTCGGCGTATAGACAGCTGGACCGGGGCAGCACGCTGCCGCCACTACATTGGGGTCTCCTGTCCCGGCTCCGTGACGCTGCAGCCCGGATCCAGTGGCAGTGGTTGCCGCGGGTAACAGTTCAGGGCTACTTATCTTAGCTTAGCTTTCCCGAACCGGCCTCCAGCAACACCGTCCATGTCCGCGGCGGCACATCTCCACCAGCCGCAAGAGGACCGATCCGACCCCTGCAGACAGTATGTAGACATCCGACAAACCGGGCACAAACTGGAGTGTCCAGCGTCCAGCGTCCAGCGTAGCAGGGACAAGTCCCGGAGCAGCAGCGAGAAGCGTCCATGCCAGGCGTCGTCCGGGCAACAATTTCCATCGGTACAGAATGTACCAAACCAGTGGCAACGGGGCGGGGGTGGGCTTTGTGCGATGACACAGACACAAGCTTCCAAGAGTTACTATTCAAGACGGCTGAGATGTCTGCAGACTGCAGTCAGACAACCGGCACTAACCCTAACCCCTAACCCTAACCCTGTAGACAACCAGGACTAACCCTAACCCTAACCCCTAACCCTGTAGACAACCGGGACTAACCCTAACCCTAACCCCTAACCCCTAACCCTGTAGACAACCGGGACTAACCCTAACCCTAACCCCTAACCCCTAACCCTGTAGACAACCGGGACTAACCCTAACCCTAACCCCTAACCCCTAACCCTGTAGACAACCGGGACGGGAGTCCAAAGTTATTTAGTTAGTTTCTTGCCGACAGCAGGGACGGGAGGACGTCAGAGCCAGATTACACTCACGAAAAGTTATCAAATATTCCTGGAAAAACTCATGTCCTGCTTCAAAATATCTCCATTCCAGATGCAACGGCCGGTTTGGGTTCAGCTCAACTCAGAGGAAAGATGTTTCTAAGAGAACCAGAGGTGGTCTGGGAATCAAAGAGAGAAGGGATTAAAGGGGCAGAGGAGATTTGGTTTAATGGGGAAAGGGAACAGGACAGGAGATCAATTACCGGATGGAGAGGAAGTCAGATGAGCAGGAGATGCCATCTGTAATCCCCTTCAGCTCCAAACTACCACCAATCATCCTCTGTTCTCAGAAAGAAAGAAATCAACTCCACCTCCCCCAAAATATTTCCATTGTCACAGCCCCAGACCCAATTGCCGTTCCTTTCCCATGTCCCACCCCCCCCCTCCTCTCCTCCTCACCCGCCACTCCCACAGCGCTAACCTCAGACTGGTGAGCAACCAACAGGTGCCTTCACCACAGGCCTCCCAGTACAAACACATACCAGCCTCTCGTGACTTCCCAGCACGCGCACCCAATCAGGCCGCGGTGTCACCCATGGAGCCACGGGGCCGCAGGGAGACGAAGGGGCGGGAGAGAGGCGCCTGAGCCGAGCCGAGCCGAGCCGAGCTAGCAGCCGTCCAGCCGGAGGTGTGAACCCGTCTGTCCCGAGCCGGGTTGAGCTTCAGGAGACATTCGCCCGGCTGGCTCCACCTGAAGGCGTGGGAGGGAGGCGTGGGAGGGAGGCGGGTGACGTCGGCGGCGAAGAGCGGGGCCTTTTTTTGAGGATGCCATGGCTGCCATCATTGGACAGATGAAGATGGAGCTGAACAGAAGTGTGAAGAAGAACATGCTCCTCATCGTGTGCATCTCCCTTTTCCTCACTTTCACCGGTAAGGACGTGGTCAGGGACTGTTACGTGACTTCGGTTGGTTTATTCTGCAGATCGTTTCATTGCTCTGAAAAGGTTCGTTCACCTGGCTTCGAGTCTTTTTAGACACAAAAGAGCAGCTATAAATTGCTTCTCTTCGAATGCCTTTGAATTTGACTTCTGACCCTGAACAAGACGGGAAAACAAACAGTTGCCTTTCGCCCGCCGCTGACCTGCGGGGCAGCGCTCCCATTCCCTCAGCTGTCCCAACACTATTATTATTTCCTGACGTGCCGCTCAGAGGTGAATCCTTTTCCACCTTCATGTCGCTGAAATGAAAGCGCTTCTTGTAAGTCTGACAGCCGTGGGACCAGAAACCAACGAGCAGGCTGTCAGTTTAAAACCGCTGTTAAGAGCCAGGTAGGGGTTTGTTTTTATCTGTGATTGTATTTGTAATGACCCGTTTATATCAGCGCTCTGTCCTCACAATATGAGCAGAAGTAAAACTGGAGTGACACATGAGTGACGGCGGGGGAATCTGTTTTTACTTAAGAGTTTTTAAAAAAGAGCCAGAGAGAGAAATCCAGGGTTGTCCCCCTTCCGTCTCCTCTGGAACATATAATGATCCATATTAACACATCATTGTTTGTTAATCAGAATCTATTTCGGTCCCAGATGAAGCTGGAATCCCGGACATCCCTTTGATCCCATTCCCCTGCTGCATATCAGCTGCATAAGCTCAGTCACCTTTGTTACCCGTCGCACGCCACCGTGCAACACCTGCCCGCCACGCCGCTTCCTGTCAGCCCCTTTTCCCTGCAGACCGATCGCTCGCACGGCTGGAGCGAAAGAGCGAACAGACGACGAAGCAGGTTTTTCCGGAGAGGTCCATCACCGTGCAGAGCTGTGGTGGATGAATCCTTGAATGTTCGCCAGAGATGTTGGAGATCTTCGTGGCGACGAAGATGTGGCATTGAGGCTCCATTTTTCCTGTCAACGGTGTCAAGGGTACAAAAAAAAGGCTGCTCCGAGGCCAACTTTTAGATGCATAAAGATGTTTATTACAAGTAAAAGGAGGCACGCGACAGACTCCTGCAGTGGTCTGGGATTTCCTGCAGCGAATGATAGGAAAGTCCTCAAACAAAGAGGGGTCACACGCTTATAAAGGCTGGTCAAGCTGGATTTGTCTCCTACAGATGTAACCAGTTAAACATCCTTTGACAGATTTACGTATAGGCTTTGCTAGTATATCTCTATAACCTAAAAAATACACTGACAGGATACGTACAGGGAAAATTCACACACCAACATCGACCCAAAAATACTAAGAGCAAACAGGAATGAACCCGTTGACTCTGATAAAGAGATAGAGACCATATCATCAGAAAACTACAAAAGCAAAAAAAAAAAGCACTCTGGTTAAAGTGGCGGTGACACTTTTACTGTTCGATTTGAGTAAAAGCGTTTAGTATTTGCAATGTAGAGGAGAGTTCATGGCCTCTGCTTCCAGAGAACTGGATCAGTATAGATGAGAAAGCGGGTCAGTAATGGTTAAGACAGTAGTCTGCGTCACACTGGTGGTCGACTTGTGTGCGGCAGCGATGAAAGGAGGCGCTTGTACGAATAAAATGACAGTTAAAATGACCCTAACCCAACGCCGTACCCTGATGCACGCCTCTCTCCAAATGCAACTGCACGTCGCATGGACGCAGAACGCAAGAAATACGACTTCCTCTTTGCATTTTCCACCGCCACTTCTTCTTCATCATTTTCTAGATGGGTAGAGGGATAGTTTGCGGTTGATATTCTCATCTTCTTGGGGATTGAACCCCCAACCGCAGAAGGTTTGGGTCATAACAACCACGTGGCTTTAAGGTTGTGCGTATTGTCTGAGAAGATCATCTCAGCTTCGCCGTCAAGGCCATTGTCAGGTCGCTCCCTGATTCTGCCTAATCCTAACCCTAACCCCAACCCTAACCCTTTTTTTTGCGTTGGTCACCAGGAGCCTCGGAGACGGAGCGAAGGCTGCACCAGAAGTTATTCCAGAACTACAACCTAAAAGTCAGACCAGCTCGTTACTGGGAGGAGAAGGTGATGGTGCGGGTGGGCATGACCCTCTCCCAGCTCATCAGCCTGGTAAATACGAAACACACTCGAGATGCACTGGCAGTCAAACTAGCGTCCTCCGTATACCGAGGTACTTTCTCAGAAGGTGACTAAAGTCACCCAGTCGTCCAGACCAACCAGTTTCAGCATCGAAGGTCTGACATTAAAATGGCGTTCAACACCATCTTCTCTCTCTGCTCCGCTACAGAACGAGAAGAACGGCGAGATGACGACCAACGTGTACATGAATCTGGTATGAGCATGAAAACATTCGTCTTTGTCACCGAGCCTCGCTGTGACTCATCTCAAACCTGCGATGTCAGTCTGGCCTTAAATGGAGCTGTCACTTTTTATAACCACTGCTTTTGTCTCGGTCCGTCTCTGTTTGTGACAGCTGTGCATGAGTGTACGTCCACATCAGTGGGATTAACAGTCAAAGGCTTGTCAACGGCAGGAGAAGCTCTGACTCAGATCTCTGTTTTTTTTTTCCTTCATCCCGATGCCTTCCCTCCTTTTGCCCTCCATCAACACCAGAAATGGACAGACTACAGGCTGACGTGGGACCCCGCAGGATACGACAACATCAAAGTGTTGAGGATTCCTCCCAACAAAGTCTGGCGTCCAGACATCTACCTCATAAACAAGTGAGCGTCCAGCCATGCAGTCGTTCATCACGAATGAGGGAACGAGGTCTGCTCGACCCTTACCCAAAATACGGGTTCTTCAATAGACCGAGATGAATATTAATCACTTTGGAGATCCAAAATATCTATCTAGCTAATGTAGTCTCATCAGATTCTGCTTCAAAATGTTTTGCTCTAATATGTTTTATGAAGAGTGGCTCTGAAATCAATTTTCAGTCTTCATACTAACATCTGCCCAACCGCACTTGATCCAAAAATGGGCAACTAGTTGGAACATGCCTACCTGATCTCTGTCACTGCAAGATAGTTATCTTAGCTTGGGTCAGCTCATATTCGGCTATGATGCCAACTTGTGCTACCTCGTCATTTCTGGTACTGCTACCAAAACAACATCTGAAATAAGTCCACTGAGCTCGACTGAGCTCTGCCAGGATCCTCCACAGGCCAGCACTGGCCCTGACTAAGACCAGAGGCTCTCCAGAGCTTGGTAGAGCCTGGACCTTGACTAGCCAACGGTTAGCTAGGGGCCAGTGGCTGGCGAGCGCTGTCATTCTGCCTGCTCGATTACCATGAGAGCACTGCTAGTTTCATCAGCTAAGGCGGCAGTTGTGACGCGCCGCATCGTGGGGCTTTTTGCAGACACGTCCACTTCTGGTAAAGCAAGCAAGAAGCCAAAACAAGCGATACAGATCATTCATTTTACCTTATTTTCTACCTTCAAACAACACCAAAACATAGAAGCTACACATCTATTCCTTCGTGGATGGCGTGATGTGGGTAAAGTGGCAGAAAGATCTGTCCACGTGGAGAAGATGGAAGACGCCGATTCAGCCTGAGAGGAAGGACCAAACGGGGAAAAACGTCGACGCGCTGAACGTCCCAAGAAACTCCAGGCGATGTTCCCGACATCTTGACAGTGAATAAATTAGCACTGACAGCTGCTTGATTTGTGATCCTCTTTACTTTGCCTGAAATAACTGGAGGAAGCCACTGGTGCAGGGAAGACTGGTGGAAAGGCCCGGAAGAGTGTGGCGCCACCGTACGCGTCATGTGTCGTTGACCTCAGGCAGGCAGAATAATATAATAAAATACCCACTTTAGTTACTTTCAGCCTTCTTAACTATACTTTTGTATGTAGACTGTATAATCTTAAGGGTCAAGATTTTGAATTTAGCTCTGATATGGATTATAATGCAAAGCCGTGATTAGCAGGGACAAAAGAACGGCGCTAAAGGACTTTTTTCTGTGATTTGTACATGCCTTTGTATCAACAGCATGTCTCAGTGTGTGAACACACTCTTTAATGTGACCTTTGTCTTTTTCCCTGACAGCCAGGACGGCCAGTTCGACGTGGCTCTCTATGTCAACGTCTTGGTTTACAGTGACGGGACCGTCGAGTGGTTGCCGCCGGCCATCTACCGCAGTTCCTGCTCTATACTTGTACCGTAACTACTCACAGCCTCCGCTTCACCATAAGTGCCCCTAAATGATGTTGCATGCTGGGGAGGAAAAAAAAAGTCTGTTCTCATTCTCTCTCTGTTTTTGCCCCCTATCCAATAATTCAAAGGTGGCATACTTCCCGTTTGACTGGCAAAACTGCAGCATGGTCTTCCGCTCGTACACCTACGATGCCTCTGAGGTGGACCTGCAGTACTTTCTGGACGACGACGGCAAAGAGATCCATGAAATTGTCATAGACGAGAACGCTTTCACTGGTTTGTGCTTCAACCTTCCTTCCTGCTTTCTACAACCCCAGAACAGAAATGATCCAGTGACTCGTACCTTTTACTTTGACGTTTCCAGACAGTATCAAGCCAATTTTTTTCATGATTTTTCTCATCAGCTTCCTTTCGGTTATTAATATTGATCCGTTTGTGCAATGCAGGCTTGCAACACATCAATAAAAAGCATCGGGCAGAAAATATTTTGCCACTTTGTCAGGTTGTTGTACCTCCTCACAGCACCTTAAAGACTTTCTGGATTTGAGGATACCAATTAGTGAACCACTTTAGTTGTTACTTGGACCCATTCATCATGCAGACAGTTGCCATTGTCTTTTGTTGCTGTTGCTTTTGTTTCTAAATGCTCCACGAATTGTTAACTTTTTAAAAGTTTACATCTACTGGAAGACCAGTCCAGTTTCCATCCAAAGTTCTCCCTCAGCCATGTCTTTGTAATGAGTTGCTGGATGAAGTTCCATGTTGTCATATTGAAACATGAAACGTGCTTCTTGAAGGAAGCACATGCTGCGCTAAAATAGTGTATTTTGCATTAATGTTGTCATCACTGACATCCTCTTCTTCTGGAGCACATAGGCCTCGATCACAAATCTCCCGCTAGCTGCTACCTGCTATCCCTTAATAGCGGCTTTAGGAGATTTGCCGGACGAACGGGCCCATAGTGCCCATTGGTGATCATGTATCACCGGTCTCCAGCAGCTTTTCCTTGCAGCCTTCCTTGCACACAATGGAAACGCAAATAAAAAAAAGATTGGATCTATATCTACTAGGGCTGAGCAAGTAAACGTGTTATTATTGCGTTAATTCATTCATTTATTAACGCCGACATTTGTTTTATCGCGCATTAATGCATGTTGCTCACATGCTTTTGTTTTGAAAAGTCTGTTACTGGCTGCTGCGGGACCGGAAAACAATTGGCAGGAAGCATGCGATAAAGCTAAAACAGACATGGAGAACGGTAAAAATCTTTGTACTTTACAATTCGGGTAGCAACTCAGGTAGCAATATTAACAATTCTGTCTGAAAAAGAAAATTCTGGACTGCAACAAAACTTTGTCGTCATTCCTCCATGTTCCATCAGATCTGCTCCATGTGTTCACTGTCCTGCTGTTCTCTAGCTGGTTACTGCAGTGCGGCTCCATCTAGTGGCACAGATGTGTAATGACAACAGAAAGTCCAGTCCTCCATTATAAAACTAATTCAGTTCTGTGGCCCGTTTTTTCATTTCGTATTTTTGATCCAAGTCTAAAATTGAAATATTAAAAAACAGGATTTTTTGGGGGGTTTTTTTGTGTTAGATTAAAAAAACGAAAAACGTAATAAAATATCACTTTTTATTAATTTTTTAAATTTTTGATTGACAATTGAAAATGGAAAGAACGAATGATACACGGATTGATAAAGTTACTGAACTTTAACATGGACATTTTCATTTTAAAGTTCTCCCAGACGGAGGATTCAACAGAAACAAGGTTATTTGTAACAACTGACAAGTTGAACTCTCCGTTAAAAGTTTCTGCTGTTACCTCAGAAATTACCTGTTTTAATATGCTTATTGTGCTGATCCACAATCATTTTGTTTGATTTATTTTTTATCTTTTATAAAAACAGGATGACATTAATGCCCTGGCAGTGGCAATAAGCTTTTGTTTTATTTTACATTATTTAAGATGAGATTTACACTAAATATGTGTTACTGACAAGTGCTGATGTTAAAAGTGTTAAGTTATGGCACTTTAGTTCATATGGCAGCAGAACATTTAAATAAAAGTGCATTTTACACTACTTTTGAATTAATTATTTGATTTTGCGTATACAATGCGATTAATCGTGATTAATCAGGGAAATAATGCGATTAATCACAATTAAAAATTTTAATCCTTGCCCAGCCCTAATATCTACAGATTAAATGAAGTTGATGAGTAATCTGTGATTTGTAACTGTCTGCAAACAAAAGTCAAAGTCCATGACTTTCCTGATTTGGGGTTGTAGCACCTCTTGAGCTCTGCTGATGTTTTGAATCTCTTGCTCAGTGTCATAGCGCCCTCAGCTCCTTCACTTCCTTCTCCACAGAGAACGGCGAATGGGCCATCTGTCACAAACCTACAAGGAAGAACGTCAAGGACGGGCTGTACGAGGACATCACGTTTTATCTCATCATAGAGAGGAAGCCTCTTTTCTACATCATCAACATCATCATGCCCTGCATCCTCACCAGCGCGTTGGCGATATTCGTCTTCTATCTGCCTCCCGGAGCAGGTCAGCACTTCTACAGTGTTTTGACATCATTGCAGAGAACAGCAACGGGAAGTGAGGCGCTGCTTGACATCGCGAGGAGAAGCAGAGTGGTGCTTTCTGCCTTACTGTCTTCATCATTCTGCATGCAGGAGAGAAGATGACTCTTTCCATTTCCGTCCTCATCGCTCTCACTGTCTTCATGCTGCTACTGGCTGACAAAGTCCCGGAGACGTCGCTCGGCATCCCCATCATCGTCAACTACGTCATGTTCACCATGATCCTGGTCACCTTTTCGGTCATCCTGAGCGTGGTCGTGCTCAACCTGCATCACCGGACGCCCAGCACGCACATCATGCCGAACTGGGTTCGAAAAGTATGGAGTGGCGTTTGAAAAATGTTACGAAGCAGTTGTAAAATCCAGGTTTTGCCAGATTCAGTTTATGTATATTATTTCTTTAGGTGTTCATTCACATCCTGCCCAAATATATCGGCATGACGAGACCGAACCCGGAGGAACCTCTGCTGGAGGCGGAGGAGTCTTCTGAGGACAGCACGCCCATCCGGGGTTTCAACGGGCGACAGCCTGGAGGAGAGTACTTCATTCGGAAGATCAACCCTGATCTTGTACTGCCCTGGAGAGGAAGGTAAGGACTGTTGGGAACAAGGAGTCCACCAGAGACGTGGCCGAATAGATATCGTACCCAGGTAACAGAACGTTTGGCACAAATATGGATCGTGTCTACAGGTCGCCTTGGCCCACATTGGCCCACATCGGCCTTGCATGGTGGTATTGACTCTGCTCAGTCATAAATCCACCAGACATGGACTAAATCTCCATTTTCTTTGAGTCAATACCGTCAAAGCCAGTTTATGATATTTGGACCACATCTGGCCATTCAGGCTTCAGTGGGTCTTTTCGTCTTCAGTTCAAAGAAGATTGAACCGGTTCCTCTGGATTCAACTTTAGATTTTCATGGCGCAGCACCAGCAGACAGAAAAAAAACGGTCTCTGGATGCAGGCAGAGTGACAAGCATCTCCAAAAGACATCTGAAGTGGCGCGCTGAGGAGCCTGGACTTAGGTGAATGATTGTTGTTGGGTTTTGCAGAAAAACTTGCAAGTTTTTCTGCCCCAAGCTTTTGAGTTGTACCTCTTGATGCTCCCGTCTTTGAATCAAGTCCAGCCTTGGCCCACTGCGGTTGGTTTGGTAAGTTCTGTACCATTGAAAAATGGTTGTGAATGGGTATGTCTGGCCCATTTAATGTGAACCAATCAAACTGCAGCTCTACTCCTGAGGTGCTGGCCAATCAAATTGTACACAGGGGAAGCCAGAAGCAGTGCAAATTTCCTGTATGACATACGGTTAATTTTCAATATCACTTGATAATCACTTGAATACCTAGTTGGAAGAAATTTGGCTCGTTGCTTATTCATTCAAGACGAAGCAGCAACCAAGTGTCAGTGTACGCTAATAGACTCAAAAGTGCCAAAAGTCGCCCCGATCAGGCCCAGATGTGTTCGTAATCCTGTTACTGACTGGAATAAACAATTCAGTTCCAGTTTTGAAAGAGATAAAGCTGCTGTTGTCCTGTTAAAACTGCTGAAACCCAGCAGGCTGTCAGGGTCCAACTCTCCGGTTCAGTCCTTCTCCTACCTGAGATGTTACAACCAGGGGACTGCTATTTCTATTATTGTTCATAAAAGTCATCGCAGACATGAATGCTCTTTGTAGGCCGTGCCAGCGTGTGAATGTTGGAGCCGATGCCAGACCTGCTATTATAGTAAAGTACACAATGTGCCAGAGTCGGCAGAATTACAGCCATCATCGTGACAGCTCAGAGGAACTCCTATACTGAAAACAGCAGTACGACGGATACTTTGATGGAAAGATAACGATTAATAAGGGAGATTCAGCGGAATAGAGCAAAGTGAGCTCATCCAGATATCTTTAATAAAGTCATATAATTTTATATTCTATCAATATTATCTCTTTTCTTTCATTTGTTCAGGAGATTCAACGACAAAGACTTAGAAAAAGATGTGAAATGAAATGGATATAAACTTTTAGACTTAGGTGGCCCCAAAGAAAGCGTAAAAGCCGCTACATCAGAGTTTCTGAGTTGCTAACTTCAGGATAACATCCATTCACTGCGCGAAAGGTACCACTCCCATTCGCAGCCATTTCCACCAGTAAAGAATTTACCAAACCAGTGGCAACGGGGTGAGCCAGGCTTCATGTGACGACCCCTATCGGAGCATCCAACAGCTACTATTCAAAAGAACCAAGGTGGCGGCAGAATCACGTTGAATCAACAGGTTTTTACCGCAACGCCAACAACGAACCTTCAACGATGCTCCTACATCACTGGGTGTCTTTTGTTGACGCCGGTCTGGTTGCACATGCTCAGTTTCTCTGACTCTCCCTGCATCTGTTAGTGCTACCTCCCTGGAAATCAAGGTCAAATCCAGAGGAACCAGACTTTTTCTGTGATTCAAAGAGGTGAAAAAAACAACTAGAGTGACTGTCCAGGCTGACTTCAAACACCCAACTATGCAAGTTTGAGTTTTGACTGGACTGACTGACGCTGAAAAAAGACATCTGTTTTTGAGCAGACCTTTAAAGGGATTCTTAAAAAGGAAGCTTCTTGCTCTGTATTCCCCTGTTATTTCGATCAAAGCATGTCACAGATGTTAAAACCCAACAAAGTTGTGCTTAAGGCTCTGTGACGTTGGCTACGGAGAAGAGGACTTCTCTGCAGACGTCCTTCCTTTCCAGATTCTCTCCGGCTAATTTTCTCGCGGGCCTCAGCCTCGCCGCTCAGCGCTGGCATCGTAAACATAACAGCAGTCCCGCGAGCCCAGCCGGGCTCTCGGCATCTCTCATCCAGTTCCAAAGGCATCGGGTTCAGCCTCAGCTAAGCCCCACTCTGCCTCCCACAGTCGCCAGGCACTAAGCCTCTGTTTAGGTTGGGCATTAGGGGGAATAATCCCACGGGCCGGAGGCGGAGGGAGGGTAAAGAATAGACAGGAGTTTATGAGTAGAAGTGAAGGCCGTCGCTGAATGACTGGGATACTGGAGGCTTTTCATTGTTTTAGACGCGGTGAAGATGGAGGACGCGCTATCGAAGCAGCTTCCTCCATCCCATCTGCACGTGCAACTTCCCACGAGCGTCTTTATTTGGTATAAAGTGCTTTGTTTCATTACCCTCATGCACTTCATGCACCTTTTTTTTCATGTGGTCACCCACATTGTTGGGAGCAGTAGTCTGATGGGGACCAAAAGCCTGGTCCTCGTCAGGTAGAACATCACTTCCGGTATTAGGTAGACAACTTTAACCTTCAGGTTAAGGCTAGGTTTAGGTTAAAACTAGATTAAAACACTTGTGAATAATCTTTCTCACAGTCGAATGCTTGAACTCCATATGTTTCCTGGAAACGGTTCCCTCGCTAGATTGATGTGCAGCAACGATTGCCTTCTAGGACCACTGCTTATGTCTTTACCTCTTGGCATTGTGTCAACACACACCGGACTAGCAAAATGCCAGAGCGTCTACTTCAGCCTCTACTAAATTAATAATGGCACAGTGACAAAAGCATATTAATAAAAGCGGAGCTGCTAACTTTTGTGCACGGACCGTATGGAAATAAACCCGTGAGTCAACGTAAGCGGCCGTATGACTGCGTGTAATGGATCCCAGGAATGCCGGCGGTGCGCCGCACGTTCGTGTCACCGCGTGCCGTTGTTTTGACCCCTCTGAGGCCTCGGAGCCGCGAGCGCACGGGCTCACGCCAGCAGCTGGTTCCCGCGTGCCGCCACGCCGTCGTCGGGTGACGCCGGCGGGACGCGCCGCTCCCCTGACGCCGGGTTTCTGCACATTGTTAGCGCCACACGCGCTATGTAACCTCACACTACAAACATGAAGTGCAAAGCGGTGGTCTCGGTGTGACAGGTGGTCTTTTACACACAAACATGATATGCATTCAGTGTACTGAGCTTTAGACTGTCATGTTCAATGATAACAGCAGGTGTGAACGCACCCGCAACTCGTTTGAGGACGCATGTAGATCCGGTTTGAGGCAGCCATGAGCCAATATGTGACCATATTTTCTTTAGCGGCGCAAACACAATGCATCCTGGGTCATGAGGATGGACCGCTAACATCACTGATGTCTTCTGTGGAGGTGGGGGGAAGCAACAAGCAGCACATGTTGATATGTTGTTGCTGGTTACCGCTGCTTCTTCTTCATCTTCTTCGCGGTCTTCTTCTTTGTCATTTTCTTTGTCTTCCTCTTCATCCACTAAAGAGAAATAGTGGTTTGTTTTGTTTTTCTTCTTTTTTCCTGGCCAACTAGACATGGTTGAGCACATCGCTGCCTCCTGCAGGTAAAACAAGATTTGGTCTTTTTTTTTTTACATTCACAGAGGGGGAGTGAGATCACAAGTTGTCACTCAAGACGACGTGTGGAGACTAGGGATGGGACGGTTACCGGTATTACGGTAAAATGCAGTGAAATATTACGCAATAACGATTACCGTTTATGTTTGACTTCATCTCATTATCCCGGTCGATTACCAGGATATGTAATATCAGCCTCATTCAAGTCTCGTGAGCGACTCACGACTGTGTCTCGTGTGAATATGTAGCTTGTAACATTGGCATCATAACGTTAGCATGGAGGAAAGTGGTGATAGCAGGCAGGACATTTACCAACCCACTAAAATGACAAAATTTGGAGGCCTGGGCATATTTATTTATTTTTTATTTTTTTAAGAATGCAGAGGGACAACTGGTGGAGGAAAGTTATCCTGTCTGTAGGGCACTTATTTACATTTTATTGTAATTTGTACAATAAATTTGAAGGAGCTAAGGCTAATGCTTCAAGCTACTGAGATGTTTGACCAAGAGTAACCTGGTCGACGCGCTTCGCTAACTCGCATTTCGTAAACGTTCGTAAAACGACCTGAACAATGTTCTTCTGATGCAGTTAAAATATTAATTTATTCCATTAACTGATCCGACAACCATAACGCCGGCAGTTAGCGCCACAGCGGTCAAACACCTAACCAATAACAGGCAGCTACCTTTATACCTGACCCTCAGGTAACAACACAGCGACACCCACAGACACACAGAGTGAACTACAATTCAGAACAACATATTTGGCTCCTAAACAACTGTTTCTTTATTTACACATTTATACGTATTTAAGGTTCAGCTTAAAGTCCAAAGTTTATTTCATTTGAACTTCACTATAATATTTTTTCCTGATAATTGTTTGCATACTTTGACCTACTATGGTTGTTAAAGTGTTTATTTAAATTTGCACCAGACAAATAAGCTTTGCTCCTGTTATTTATTTTGTTCATTTAAAATAAAACCTCGTTCTGTGGCAGTTGTTTTCCCCTTTTAATGTGAAAGTTTCATTTTGATCAAATTTTAGCTTCTGATGTTTTAATATGACAAGAAAATCACAAGATTTTGTGAAATTATTCAAATGAATGTGTTTTTTGGACATTTTACAGCAATTAAGAATACCACGATAATATTGTAAACCGTGATAATTTGGTCACTATAATCGAGATATCAAATTACAAGTTACATCCCTAGTGGAGACACATGTTGATTCCAGGTGTGTTTCTATGCAAAGGTAAAAGGGCAAGAATCAAATCATCCACCCTGCAGAACCCCAGATGAGGAGAGGGGTGAGCACTCACCAATTTTAAACTGTATCTCTGAGCGCTTCAGGCACTTGGGCAGATAAGAGTCCTACAGCTTTGTGGAGAGTTTCAGAAGAGTCATTAGCAGCGCCGCAGAGGCTGCAGGATCTTTGATACATTAACCTCTCGAGTCCAAGGCTTATTTTTTTTAGGGCTCTGCTCGAAAATTGCATATCCATATTGAAATGAGTATATCTCAGCAACCACACGGTCTACTGGAGAAGTTTTGGTCTCATGGTGAAGGGAATACTTGTGAGAGCTGTTAAACAGAGACATAGGAAGTATAATGTCATACACACACTTTTAAGTGTGGAATAAGTTAGAAAAATATCTCCCCTTTGGAATAATTTACTCATCCAAACTGCAGGTGAATGCTTCTGTGGGCATCAAGGGACCTTAACACCTTAGTGGATATATATGGTGACAAGTTACAATAGATATTTG
Source organism: Hirundichthys speculiger (assembly GCA_018398805.1). NCBI lineage: Eukaryota > Metazoa > Chordata > Actinopteri > Beloniformes > Exocoetidae > Hirundichthys > Hirundichthys speculiger. The sequence goes on along the minus strand of JAGFBZ010001993.1, from coordinate 22,451 downwards.
TCCTTCCAAGCTCTTCTTTTTTTAAGATTACGGGCTTCATTGACAGCGTGTATATGGAGCCCTGTTTGGGTCATAATTCAATGAATAAATGAGTCTATTATCATGAAATACAGGCGTTTATTATTATGAAATATTTCCCATTATTGTGATCATGGTTTCATTTTTCATAAGAATGAGCTTTTACATAATAATGGCTTTGTTTTTCAAAAGAATGATTCTTAGATTAGATTCTTAGATTTTAAAAAAGCCATTCTGAAATAAACTATTATGCATTAAACTAAGATTAGATAATAATAAAAATATATTTCATAATAATAATTTTTTTTCATAATAATGGGAAATATTTAATAATAATGGATACGTATTTCATAATAATAAACGCCTGTATTTTTATAATAATAGACTCATTTATTCATTGAATTATGACCCAAACGGGGCTCCATACTTGCAGTGTTCAGAGCGATGGACAAACACACACACACTCATTACCAGAATGGTAATAAACTACACTGGCAAAGAAAATGGATAAATATATATAACACTTCAGAAGATTTAGGTTATAAGTTAATTAGTTTGAAAATAATACTCAGCTCTTATGGTGCTCCATATAAACTTTATATAATGGGCCGGCTTCCAAACCCTTAAAGCTGCTGTGTGGGAACAGCTGTACATATGTTCTGGGAGTGTGCCACAGTAAAATATCTACGGATTTATGTTTGTATTATAGGCAAAATTCTCCAGACAGCTATCCCAGATCTATGCTCGTGCTTGTTTAATGATATTACAGGAGAAGCCTTTTTTTTTTCTTTTGTGGCTTCATTGCAACAAAAAAAGTTTCAGAACACTGGATTACTAGGGATTTAAAAGATTAAAAAAAAAAAACATTGGTTGATGAATGTAGTTAATACAGTCAGTCTGAAGTGCTCAACCATCAGATTTAACCAGAAGAAGCTCCGAACTGTTGCTAAATGGGCAAATGTTGTTGTTACAATTAATGAGCTCCTCAAAAGACCATAACTTACTATACTTCACCGTAACTAGTTTTTGCTTTCAATTATTCGAATTTCTCCTTGTCAGTTGTGGTGTGTACACACTTTTTCTCCGGTCTTGACTTTAGTTTTTGATATGATGTTAGTCAGTGTTTCTGTCTTGTTTTTTGTATCCTTTTCTTTCTAAAAACTTACAATGAAAAGTCAATCACAAAAAAAAAGTAGGCACGGTTAGACCTTCCTTAAACTTGTGATCGGATCACTCAGGATGGCTGTTAACACCAGGTCTAAACAGGCCTTAGACCTGTCCGCTTGTGATCGGATCACTCAGGATGGCTGTTAATACCAGGTCTAAACAGACCTTAGACCTGTCCGTTTGTGATTGGATCGCTCAGGACAGCTGTTAATACCAGGTCTAAACAGGCCTTAGACCTGTCCACTTGTGATCAGATCACTCAGGATGGCTGTTAATACCAGGTCTAAACAGGCCTTAGACCTGTTCACTTATGATCGGATCACTCAGGACGGCTGTTAACACCAGGTCTAAACAGGCCTTAGACTTTTCACTTGTGATTGGATCACTCAGGACAGCTGTTAATACCAGGTCTAAACAGGCCTTAGACTTGTCGGCTTGTGATCAGCTCGCTCAGGACGGCTGTTAATACCAGGTCTAAACAGGTCTTAGACCTGTCCGCTTGTGATCAGCTTACTCAGGTCGGCTGTTAACACCAGGTCTAAACAGGCCTTAGACCTGTCCACTTGTGATCAGCTCGCTCAGGACGGCTGTTAATACCAGGTCTAAACAGGCCTCAGACTTTTCACTTGTGATTGGATCACTCAGGACAGCTGTTAATACCAGGTCTAAACATGCCTTAGACCTGTCCCCTTGTGATCAGCTCGCTCAGGACAGCTGTTAATACCAGGTCTAAACAGCCCTTAGACCTGTCCACTAGTGATCAGCTCACTCAGGATGGCCGTTAATACCAGGTCTAAACAGGCCTTAGACTTTTCACTTGTGATTGGATCGCTCAGGACAGCTGTTAATACCAGGTCTAAACAGGCCTTAGACCTGTCCACTAGTGATCAGCTCACTCAGGATGGCCGTTAATACCAGGTCTAAACAGGCCTTAGACTTTTCACTTGTGATTGGATCGCTCAGGACAGCTGTTAATACCAGGTCTAAACAGGCCTTAGACCTGTCCACTAGTGATCAGCTCACTCAGGATGGCCGTTAATACCAGGTCTAAACAGGCCTTAGACCTGTCCACTTATGATCGGATCACTCAGGACAGCTGTTAATACCAACTCTAAACACAGCCTATGAGAGAAGGAGAGTTTGATGTTTAATGCCGACAGTGTCAGCCACTGAGATCTTCAGTCTGAACAAAGGCTACCCAGGTTCCTCATAATGGTGCTAATTGGTGCTACGTATCTGCCTGCATACTGAGGGAACTGGGGAGGCACAGATCTGCAAAGCCTCAGGTGAGCGCAGGTGCTGCCCCCCGACACGTCATGTTCCTCGGTTCCTCGCTATGACTGCCAGCAGCTTTCCCCTGTTATTCTCTTATTTACACACACTTTTATGCATCCATCTCAAATGTTTAAGCAGTAAAGCCTGATTTATACTCGAACGTCAGGTCGTCTGCGTCACCTTCTCTCAGACTTGCATAGTCCGGTCTGAAACATATGAGGCAAACTATAAGCTACATCACGTAAAAACATTTTTCATTATTGCAGAAAATACATTGAAATAAGTCAAATGCATCAACAGTTTTCTGTTGAAGGTTTTGCCGTCTGTCCCTCTGCCTCTCGTCTCTGCTCTGTCTCTTCAGATGTGAGAGCACAGTTCAGCTCCAGCGGCTCCCCAACTCTGACGGCTACTGCCTCATCCTCCCCCCCAACCTGAAGTCGGCCATCGCCGCCGTGACGTACATGGCCGAGCAGCTGAAGAGGCAGGACACGGACGATACAGTGAGTGTCGGGCCGCTTGTTATCCGGGCTGACTGCAGGTCCGGAGCACACCGTGTTCCTGACATGCCCCCGTGTTGTTCATGTGTCACTGGATTTAGCACAGCGCTGACTCAGAGCTTACAGGAAGTATGTTGTGTGTATGTGTGTGTGTGTGTGTGTGTGTGTGTGTGTGCCTTCCAGATGACAGGAGACTGGCAGTTCATCGCCTTGGTTGTAGACCGTCTCTTCTTGTGGTTGTTTGTCATCATCACCACCCTGGGAACCCTGGCCATGTTCCTGGATGCCAGCTTCAATTACACACCTGACAACCCCTTCCCATAGAGGACCATGTTCTGCACACACACACACACACACACACACACACACAACCAGAGCTTGATATATTGTGTGCTTGTCATTTCACTATGATCACCAGATGTGACTTTTCCATGATCAACTATTCCATGTGGTCAGCTTCTGAATTCTTCTGTCAGGTCAGCTTTACATAACGTGTAGAGAGCCCGCATTACTTTTGTTTAAACAATGTCATTATTTGTCGAATGTGTGTATGTCGCCTGATAAAGACGTAAAGATGTACTGTGCTTTATAGAAAAAAGCAGGACCCTCTGTAGCCCTCTGTGACAGGATAGTGGTGGCTGTAGTGCAGATGTTTGGCCAGTAGAGGGCAGTGACGCAAATCAGAAAGATTAGCTTTTAAAGAAGGAATCTAAGTTGTTTTTTTGTTGTTGTTGTTGTTGTTTAACAGCTGTAGAACATTTGTATGCATCTCCCAAACATAAATCAAATCATAATGTAGGAAAATAAACATATATAAAATAAAGACGTGTGTTGTGCAACCCCTGTCTACGGTGAATGCAAGAATAACCGCTGCAGCTAAGAAGGAAACAAACACAGTTTTCAAAGGGAACAGACTGTTGTTCTTTTGCTTTCGTTCGCTTTTTTTAACAAGCAGTTTTGTGTTTTTCACGTGACATCTTCAAGGTGAAGAAAGAAAGCCTGTGGCGGCAAAGCACAGACGTGCACCGTGCTAGCTTAATCTCTTACTGTGGTTGCTATTGTTCCCACCATTTCTGATTTTGGTGGACTGAGTCATGAGTAATTCTCTCATTCCAGCAATCTTTGGTCTGTTACAGCTTCAAAGCCTCTCAGTCTTCGGCTTGTTAGTTTCAGAGTAAACTAGCGTCATTCAGTCGTCACACATGAAGCGGAGAGTTGAAGCTGTGTTGAATGCGGTCCGTTTGTTGAGCCGGTGTTTTAAAGTTAGCACAAACTGACGTCTTTGATAGCATTCAACGTGCAGTTCCTTGACCGACCACAAGGGGCTGGCAACAAAAACGAAACCATTTCCACTGATTCCCCCCCTCAACATGTTAAAATGTTACAACCTTACAGCAGAAATAAACATATTTGCAGCCTCTTCCAAAAGAGGTTTCAGTCTCTATCACTATATTTGACATCCAGGACGACTGTACGGGGGTGAATTTGATTTTTGCCTTATCAGGTAAAATCATGCAAAGCTGCACATTTGTCGAAAAATTGGGGAAATGGTTTATTTTGGGTGGCAGCTGCATTGTGTGGTGTCAAATGGCTGTTTTAGCCACTTAGCACTTAGCTGTGAATGGTCTCGGGGCAAAGCTTAGCTGAGCAGGAGGAAGGCTGCTAGCCGGGGCTAATCAGGACAGCCTTGAGCTCGCTCTTTAGCCCTGGCAGCAGTCAGCTCCTCCCGTCGAGACACTTTCCAGGTTGACTAACCCGACCACTAGCCAACGGTTGGCTAGCTACTACCATCCTCTGGACCTCCTCTGGGTCCCGAACTCCAGTGGAGGACTAAGGGGACTTGGATGAGGGATGACGCTTGGCTACACCAGCGGAGGAGGGTCCCAGCAGAGCTCGGTCAGAACCGGTTTGCAGTGTAAAATGACTACAGTCTGACATAGAGGTCTTCGGAACAACCCGACAACCCGAAAACCCGAGGTTCCAACCCGACCCAAAACGGGTCTCGGGTCCATTCAAAAGACATGACTCCGGGTTCGGGTCGGAATCGGTACAGTTCGTCTTGGGTCCGGTCGGTGCTCTCTGACAGGCTGGGTCCACGTTTACTCAAGAGAGTTAAAGATATTGTTAGCTAATGTCAGGACTCGGGGCAGTTGAATTAATTATTCATTAACGTGGCGCATTTGTCATGAAACAATCGTGTTGCCATAGCGTGTTATTAGCGGTTTGCCCAGCAGCTGTAAAGTACAATGGATCGCCAACATGGTAATGCTGGATGAGAGAATATGTTCATGACACGTCCTGACCGGTGTAGGCTATTAGCGTTAGCAGTTGCTACCAATAGCATCTGTATCCACAAAGAAAATAACGACGTGGATTTATTGTTGTTTCCATCACGTAGCCTATGTAGCAACTGAACCGGTAGAAGAAGACAACTTTAGGTAAGAAAATCAAGTTTTATTCAACGCTAGACAACTTTTAACATGAGCAACTATGGGCTGGATTGTCTCGGTTCTATTCAGGGAACTCGATTCGGTTCGTGGTCGGAAACTAAAGACTCGGGTCGGGTCGGTTCCGGGTCCAAATATTGCGGGTCCATTCGGGTTCGGACTCCCGGACTTATGATAATAGCTCGGGTCGGGTCGGTTTCGGGTCGAATTTTCACGGGTCCATTCAGGTTCGGACCCCTGGACTTATGATAATAGCTCGGGTCGGGTCGGTTTCAGGTCGAATTTTCACGGGTCCATTCAGGTTCAGCTCCATGAAAGTGGACCCCTTGAAGACCTCTAATTTAGACTGATAAGTTCTGTAAACACCTCTGATCACCGACGAGTCCGGCAGGGAACATTTATGTGGCAGTCTCGTCAGACGTGAGGTGACTTTCGGGTCGAATTTTCATGGGTCCATATGGGTTCGGATCCTTGAAAGTGGACCTATGAAGATCTCTAGTCGGACAGAAATAGCAAATTAAGCTAACAGACTGTGAAGATAAATATTGCAACACAGAATAACCATAGAAATAAAAGCACATAAACAGTCTCAGATGCTAAATGTACCAAAAAGAACCAAAACAGAAACTGCATCGCCAGACAAAAACCAAACAGATGGTCACGCTGAAGAAAACAACAAGAACCAGGACGTCTGGATTAAATCTCAGCACGTTTTCCTTCGATATCAACTCTTCTCTTCTCCGACTGGCTGCTGATTGGCTGATCGGCTGATTAGTTTGTCCTCCACCCCGCAGTCAGGTCGCAGGTCACCGATGTGCAACGTGGAACCACAGAGTCCGCGACCGTACAGACTGTCCAAATGTGTCGCAGCCCCGCACGTAAAACCTCCCAGGGTTGTTTTGCAGGAACAGAATGAAGAGAACGAGCATGCAGGAGCAAAAACACAATCCCTCGGTCCCGTGGTGAAGACAGAGGACATGGCGAGGGCAGGCGCCATCCCCCTCATTTGCACACTCGGAGCCTTTCAGAGAAAAGCCGTGGGCCCGGTGTGTTTTATTGCTAATGCCTCAGTGACTTCCAAGGGCACTTACAGGACTTCAGTCATTGAATTTGCGCTGCACTTGCTCACTTCAGACCCACAGGAGGCCTCGGAAAAAAGGGAGGGAGAGCCCCTGAGAGAATGCTGTTAGCGCTCCTCTTTGGGCTGATTTAGCTGTTTTTTCCTTTCACCTCCCTTTGAATGTTGAGCAACGGCTAACCCAGCAAGACAAATGTGTGATTACGCTTTAAAGAAAAAAAAAAAAGAAAAAGAAGTGAGTAGTAAAAGGGCAAAGAGGACTCAGAGCAGGAGGGAGGGGTGTTCTTTTTGTTTTCTTTGCAGTCCGTGACTTGTGTGGAGACGGAGCCAAGAGAGCATCATATAAATCAGGTGTCCAGTAGCAACGGCGCCGGTAGCCCCGACAGTGACCCCTGACCTTCTACCTGCTCCTCTTCAGTTTTGTATTTTGCTTCAACCTTTCTTTAACTTTAGGGGTTTTCCTTGATAATCCCTCATTCCTTTCCCACTTATCCAAACCCCAAACCACCCTCCTCCTCCTCATCCTCATCCTCATCCTCATCAGCCTCTAGTTCAAAGAGAAGCAGATTCCTCCCCGGTAACAATGGGTCGTTTGTTGGCCTCACCAGCCAAAGGCTTCGGCCCTGTTACGCAAGTCTGGGTACAGTCGAAGGGAAAAGAGTTATAGTGAGAGAAGAGGTGGTTGAAAGTGAACCGAAAGGGCAAGAATGCGAATGATTGAAGGGTCAGTGCGAGGCGGAGGGGGCGGGGGAGGAAAGGGAAGTGGGTAATGAAGCCGTACGAGCATATCTGGCGAAGCCTCATTACACCTTGAGTAATCCAGTCGGTAGGTGAGCACATTCCCATTAACCTGGCGGTGGGGGTAATGTTCTTCAGGCTTATGGGTTATTACTTCCTCTCCCTTTGCTCCGGGACTATTGTTAGCCTCAGCGTGACCTCGTAAATGGACAAGGCTTGGTATTGTCTCTTGTTTCGTCCCTGTTCACTGCAGTAGGCGGCTACTACTGGGGTCTTAACTGACTTACATATTGTGTAGTATTATTAATTAACCCCAGGTGTGACACTATATTGCTATTTATCTTTAAAGTTGGGAACACAAAATACGTTGCCTTGCAAAAAGCATCCAGTTGTGTGACATTTCTCCGATTTTCTTTCCTCATAACGTGGATTTAAAATGACTTTTGAAGGGAGCGTTGTAGAGTTTGACCTGTGCAACACGCCTACTGCTTTGAGAACGTAGCTGTGAAACATTCAGGACATCAGACCAAATCAAATGAAAACATGACCATGCATAACTGACAAAGGCAAGTGGGTTTTGGCTAGAAGACTACGAGACATTTAAACGTTTTGTTCTTGAACCATTCAAGCGAGGCTTTACTTGTGTGTTTCGGGAGGTCGTTATCCATCCCGGTCTTAGATCTCTGGAAGACCGAATAAACAGGTTTTCCTCAAGGATTTGCCTATATCTATCACCACCCTTCAGTTCACACGTCATTCCAATGACTAACATCCCAGCAGCATGATCCGACCCCCGCCATGCTTTACTGTGAGGACGGTGCTCTCTGAATAAAGTTGAATGGCGTTGGGTTTGTGCCATGTGTGCAACTAGTGGTCTGTTACTCAGTGGTCAAAAGTTCAGTTTTTATTAGGGCTGAGCAAGTTAACGTGTTATTATCGCATTAACACATTAATTTATTAACGCTGACATTTATTTTATCGCGCGTTAACGCATGTTGCTCACATGCTTTTGTTTTGAAAAGTCTGTTATTGGCTGCTGCAGAACTGGAAAACATTTAGCAGGTAAACATGCAAAAAAGCTAAAACAGACACAGAGAACGGTAAAAATCTGTAAACTTTACAGTTCGGGTAGCAACTCACGTAGCAATAATAACAATTCGGTTTTAAAAAATAAATAAAATTCTGGACTGCAACAAAGCTTTGTGGTCATTCCTCCATGTTCCATCAGATCTGCTCCATGTGTTCACTGTCCTGCTGTTCTCTAGCTGGTTACTGCAGTGCAGCTCCATCTAGTGGCACAGATGTGTAATGACAACAGAAAGTCCAGTCCTCCATTATAAAACTAATTCAGTCCTGTGGCCCGTTTTTTAATTTCGTATTTCATCTAAAATTGAAATATTAAAAAAACAGGCATTTGTTTCGTTTTTTTTTTTTTTCGAAAAACGTAATAAAATGTCGCTTTTTTTATTCATTTATTTTTGATTGATACAGGGATTGGTAAAGTTACTGAATTTTAACATGGACATTTTCATTTTAAAGTTCTCCCAGACGGAGGATTCAACAGAAACAAGGTTATTTGTAACAACTGACAAGTTGAACTCCCCGTTAAAAGTTTCTGCTGTTACTCAGAAATTATCTGTTTTAATGTTCTGATTGTGCTGAGACACAATCATTTTGTTGGATTTTGTTTGTAGACTTTTTTTTATTTTATTTTTCATAAAAACAGGATGACATTAATACCCTGGCAGTGGCAATAAGCTTTATTTTATTTTACATTTTTTAAGATGAGATTTACACTAAATATGTGTTACTGACAAGTGCTGATGTTAAAACTGAACAACAAATGTTATGACACTTTAGTTCATATGGCAGCAGAACATTTCAATAAAAGTGACCTTTACACTACTTTTGAATACATTATTTGATTTTGCGTATACAATGCGATTAATCGTGATTAATCAGGAAAGTAATGCGATAAATCGCGATAAAAAATTTTAATCGTTGCCCAGCCCTAGTTTTTTTGTTTTAATCTGAGCATCTTATCTTCTTTAGTTTGTTTGGGGCGTCTCTAAAGCCTCTTGTTTAACTTTTTCCGTTGAGCATTTGCCACCTTTTCAAAGGGCCCGTGGTTGCCGGGGGGGGGTTACTAAAAGCAGTGCTCTGAGCTGACGCTGCTATTTCTGCTGTAGAACTTTATGGCTCCGTCGGGGGTTACCTTTGGCTTCTTTAGTTGGCTTTCTAATTAATATCCTTCTTGCATGCTCCATTAGTTTTAGTTGCATAGGAGGAAATAAAATGGCTCATTATGAGGATGGTGCTCTTGATATTATCAACATGTTGCTAAGCGTGGTACCTGTATTCTAGATGATGAAGAGATTCTTCAAGCCAATTTGTAAAAGTACAAAGCATGATGCGATATACACCTTCAGTACAAAAAAACCCTGCCAATCTAACACCGAGAAGGTAAGAGAACATCATTAAAAACACGAGAATGCAACAAGCCCCAGAAAACTGGAGCTACGACCAACCTGGGACACTTCCTGCACAAGGTGGAATATCCGGCAAGAGCACAATGGCCTGTTCTCGCTGGGACACTGATTCATTCACTGCACACGTAAGAACACGGGGTTTCTCAGCCGGAGACTATAAAAACTGCAGTAACGGTAGGATCACCACTCTGTGACAGGAGCAGAACAACAAAAAAACAACTTCACTTTCCACAGCCAAACTCTAAATTTAGTCATACCTTTGATGTTTTGCTGTTATAAATCATATGATGGTGCAAAGCCCCACTTTATTCATATAATCCCAAATCATAGTTTACCTTCCTCCCAGTTCTACAGTCGTCTACTGCTTATGTCCACTGGCCACCACCTAACAACGCTGGGCTACAGCTGTGATACAGTCTCACCTGTCACCATCATAAATCACACACAGATTTTAGTTGAAGCATTATTATTGTCTATCAGTATGTGGAACACTTTTGTGTACACATTTTTTGTTAAATATATAACTAGAAAAGCACTCGGAGAGCCCAGACCTCCGCCAAGCGCAACAATTCCCCCATATAGCAATTTACAGATTGCTATATAATACCCAGATTCAAGTTTCATGAGTTTTGGGCAATAATTAACGGAGATATTGAGAAACAAAATTTTTGCCCCCATTGACCGCAATGTTAGCGAAAATTTGAAAGTGATCCAGAATCCAGGATTTCTTCCGGATCACAGCCAAAATGAAATCAGTTCTTCCTTTTCACATTTCTGACAACTCCTGAAAATTTCATCAAAATCCATCCATAACGTTTTGAGTTATCTTGAACACAGACAGACAGATAAACGCCACTGAAAACATAACCTCCTTGGTGGAGGGAATAAACAAGGAGGGAAAATGTCATCAATTGAATTATTAACACTTCTATAAATACTGGTATACATTTTTTTACTACACTGCAAATTATTTGGTTCTTACCTAGAAAAAAAAAATTACTTTTAGAAACGTTAGATATTCTTTCTTGTTTTAATAATTAGGCTACTTTCTTATTTTAAGTCTTCAATTTATCAGTATAATCTTTTATCAAGTAAAACTTTACTTTTTTGTCTCAAACAGGCAGGGAATCCCAAAATCTCATCAAAATAAATCTTGTTTTAAGATTCAATAACAAACTATACCTTTCTTAAATCTAGAAACAAGTGTTCCTACAATCTTTATTTAAGAAATCTAATTATCTTGCTGCATGGACAGATTTTTTTCACTTGTTTTGAGAACCTTTTTCCTTAGTTGTAGTGTTTTTATCTTGTTTGAAGACCCCCTTTTTTTGCAGTGTATTATTTTGAAGACCCCCATCAAAAAAAAAAACAAGTTTATTTTTTCCTAACTCATATTTAGTCCTGAAACATCGTATTGGACCACGTGTTCTGCTCTTAGATCCTTTAAAGCAGCCACAGAGCAGACTCCAGAAAAAAAAAAAAAACTCCAGAGGAAGGACAACCTGTTGCCTCTCTGGAAACACTGGGAGCTCTTCCCAGCATTTCCATCAGCGGGCGCGATCATCACACACCCACTTCACACCAGCGCGCGCTTCTTGGATGCTCAGACCTCTGAACGCAACTCTGGTGACACGCACGCCGTGGCCCTCACAGCTTTGATTACAGCTTGATAAAAGCTGTCTGGATACTCCTTAAACTTTATTTTTTATTATCTGGATCGTTTGGGAGCATGGCCAACTCCGGCGTCCAGCTGCTGGGCTTCTTCCTGTCGCTCATCGGTATCGTGGGTCTGATCATCGGGACGGTTCTGCCGCAGTGGAAGATGTCCGCCTACATCGGGGACAACATCATCACGGCCGTGGCCATGTACCAGGGCCTGTGGATGTCCTGCGCCTTCCAGAGCACCGGGCAGCTGCAGTGCAAGATCTACGACTCCATCCTGCAGCTGGACAGTAAGTGGCGCAGGCGCAGGAGCACCCGCGGCTCCGCGGCGCGCGTTTGTCCGGGATTGCGCGTCGGAAGGCAGTTTTGACATTTCAAATATGCTGTATAAAGTTTTTTTAAAATATTTTTTCCATTCATAGTGGTCACGGTGTCTCTCATCCGTCGTCTCCCACCCGTGCACGCGCACATCCAGCAGATGCGTCATTATCCAGGCATTAACTCCGTCAGGCTGTGGTTCGGGGGGGTGACAGAGCCCAGCTGTGTTATATTTGACAGGAGGTTAATGAGTCAACAGATATTAGAATATAAATCCACTTGAATCACCTGTTGCAGGTGTGAAAACAGATGCAGGTGTAGCTGAGGTGACACCTGAAACTAATTTAACGGCTGAATCAGTGATGAACTGTGATCTGTGATCGTGGTTTTCCACATGCAGAAGTGCTCACCTGCTGCACAGCAGCATTTAAAAGACTTTCTTCTAATTTTTTATTTTTATTTTTTACTGAAAACTGAACATTTCTACTTCATGTATATTATATACCTACACATGCCTGCACAACCAAACGAGCTGCATGATTAAAAAAGAAAAAAAAAAAAAAAACGTCCTAACTGATGGAAGTCAAAGCTGGATGCTGTGAGCTCAGGTGTTGGATCGTAACACTAAACCGCCGATGAAAGTTTACATCAACATTTATCTTCAGTGCTTTACTGTTCGGCTCCGTAGAGATTAGAGCTGAGCGATTTTATTGATTCTGCTATATTTTATCGAGTATTGATTTTTCAGCCGCGGGTATCGATATTCTAAGCTTCTTTCAAAACCCCCGTGTCCCACCTTTAAAAGCTTGAAAGCAACAATTTGCACTGTTTAAATAAATGAAACTATTTTTCTCAACACATCTTTTATTCATTTTTTCCAGCATTTGCAAGCTGCCTGACAGCCATATAATGTGGAATTGATGCTTTCAGTTCAATTAATTCAAACAAAGTCATTGGAACACTCACAAGATGTCACCAAAATCACTTTGTCCCTTTAAAATCTTTCAGAAAATGATGTAAATGTATTGTAAGATGATTATTGATATATATCGTATCGTGAGCCAAATATCATGTATCGTATCGTGAGATTAGTGTATCGCTACAGCCCTAGTGGAAGCTTTTATCTGCTTTTCCTGTGAAGTCAAATATGTTTCTCTTTATCAACCATGAGTCCAGTTAGAGCAGAGGATTCTGGGAGCTTTGAACTGTCTCAGTCCTGGTTCTTAACAGGTGTGTGAACGTTGCTTTAGCTCCACTTTCAGTCTGGAGCCGCTGTAGTTACGTTTTTTCTTAGTTTTTCCTAAACTCTGATCAAGTATGTAATTTTATAGTTCTATGAGTTGGTTTTGTTAGGTTTGGAAGGTTATGAGAGAAAGATGATTGATAAAATGCCCATGGTTGGGATTTAAATCAGATATATAACCACAGATCTACGCAGGAAGTCGTTCCTGTTGTCTCTGAGACTAAAACGCCTCCGCTACTCATTTTATTGATCAATAACTGATCTGTGACCTGTAGTTTGTCACTGCGTGACCACAGTTTTCTTGACCAGACACAGTAAATAAACATCCATCAATCCAGCGACATCTGGAATAATCCCAGTCACATCCTCACAGCCGTCACGCTGCTCTCTCCTTCCAAACTGCTCCAAACGTTCACGTTTAAAACGTAGCATCCATGTATGCTACATCTGAACGTGACTGGCGGCCTGTTTCTCATTGGCTGGACCGGTGACGAATAAAACGTGGTACAATCTGACCAATCAATTTAACCCACAGCTGATGACATCACAGAGGCTTCCCCAGCCGCAAAATCCTACTGCTTTTATCCACTAGGTGGCAGTAACGCGTTGGATCGTCACGTCATGCGCCCCGGTACTCAGGTAGCTTTTTTCCCCAATGAAAGTTCTCCGTTTACACCTTAAACTGACGTAGATATCACCCTGTATGGTTACATTTAGAGTAGAGGTCTTCGGAATAACCCGAAAACCCGAGGTTCCGACCCGACCCGAATCGGGTCTCGGGTCCATTCAAAAGACTTGAGTCTGGGGTTCGGGTCTGAATCGGTACTTAGTTTCAGGTCCAGTTGGTGCTCTCTGACAGGCTGGGTCCACGTTTACTCCAGAGAGGTAAAGATATTAGCGGTGGCAGCTAATGTCAGGACTCGGGGCAGTTTAATTAATTATTAATTAACGCGTATTTGTCATGAAACAATCATGTTTCCATAGCGTGTGTTAGGTGTTATTAGCGGTTTACCCAGCAGCTGTAAAGCACAACGGATCACCAACATGACAACGCTGGATGAGAGAACATACTTACAACACGTCCTGACCGGTGTAGGATATTAGCGTTAGCAGTTGCTACCAATAGCATCTGTATCCACAAAGAAAATAACGACGTGGATTTATTGTTGTTTACATCACGTAGCCTATGTAGCAACTGAACCGGTAGAAGAAGACAACTTTAGGGAAGAAAATCAAGTTTTATTCAACGCTAGACAACTTTAACATGAGCCATTCAGGTTCGGACCCCTGGATTTATGATAATAACTCGGGTCGAGTCAGTTTCGGGTCGAATTTTCACGGGTCCATTAGGGTTCGGCTCCATGAAAGTTGACCCGTGAAGACCTCTAATTTAGACTGATGAGCTCTGTGAACACCTCTGATCACTAACGAGTCCGGCGGGAACATTTATGCGACTTGTGTTGAAGCTGCCAGACCAGCTGTTGACCAACAGGTTGTTTTATAGCATCATCATGTGTTTATCAGTCTTTGTTGTCTCCATCTTCAATGTATCCCTGCAATTAAACCAGATGTGCCCTTTTATAAACCTGCAAAACCAGTAGAAGTAACTAGAACAGAGTAACGAAGCTCTAAACCAGGATACTGAACAAGCGGATCTTCATTTCCTGAATAATCCATCTGTGTCTCTTTTATAGTCTGTTTTTTTTCTATCCTCTGCTTTCTCTCTCCACCCATCCATCTCTCTCTGCAGAGGGGTTTTTGTTTGTTAGGGCAGGGCAGAGATGGCCTAAACTGGCACAGACTGGTTCTAGGTGGACGGGGTGAGGGGGGGGGGGGACAAAGAGAGGCGTCACCCTGTGATAGGTTTATTGGGTTGGGGGGGTGACAGATGGGAACCCTCCCCTGACTAGATCTGGTTTCTTCTGTATCCCGTGGTTTCCTCTCCTCTCCTTTCCTCTGTACATCCACTTTACCGTGTTGAGCTGCATTCCCACATACCAGAAAACAAAAGGCCGTCTGTTCGTTGCATCCCAGGAAAAAAAAACAACAAAAACAAGAAACACCACCCTGCAGACCCTTCCTGTGGTCTTCTCAGCCCATGAATCATGTTTTCTTGTTTCCTTCCCCCTCACCGCCCCAGGTTCGCTCCAGGCCACTCGCGCCCTGATGATAGTTGGCATCATCGTGTCAATCACCGGCCTGGGCGTGGCCTGCATGGGAATGAAGTGCACCACCTGTGGAGGAAGCGACAGGCTGCGCAAGTCCCGCATCGCCATGACGGGCGGCATCATCCTGCTGGTGGGAGGTGAGCGGGCAAACTTCACAACAAACTTTTACCTAGAAGCAACTCGTCTGGTTAACTGAAATGAACCAACACGCTTCTCTGACCTGCTCAGCGTGTTCACTGTGAGGAGATGATAAAAAATAGTCTAATTAGTCTCCAGCAGCTCTAATGCACCTGTTACTGATTTAGTTTTACACCAAAGTTACCTGTGCAGTCAAGCAGGCTCCATGGAACATGATAGTAAGTTCAAGTACATGCTTTTTTTGTTTTGTTTTTGCAGCTGTAACAGGAAAAAAGTCACTTTAGCAACAGTTTAACAACAGCAAAGAGGAAGCGTGTTGCCAGATTTTACCAGTTACTCCACAGGTGTCAAACTGATCCATCAAAGGGTCAGTTAGTTCAATCATAATCACTAGTTGTCTTCACTGAAGGTCTGAACCAGTTCAGTTGATTTAATAAAACAAGTCAGCTGTGGTTCTGCTGGTTGGAACAGAAACCTGCACCCACATGACCCTTTAACGGATCAGTCTGACAGCCCTGAGTTACACTAACGTCTTAGAAATGTTGAACCTAAGTAGCCAGACCAGTAGGACAGAAGGTGCAGAGAACAGGAGGACGTTCGCCACAAGATGGCGCTATTGTCCCAGGTGTCAGGTTCTCCTTGCCTTACAGAGCCAGAAGTTTTTTTTTTTTTTTTTACACCATGTGATCGTGAACAATAAATGCACTTTCAGGCACTTTAGCCTTGGTTTCATGTCTGTTACTGGTTGTCCTCGTCCATATTTTACTTCTTCATCATTGGCTAATTCTACAGAAGGCTTTAGATCACATGTGTCAAACACAAGGCCCGCGGGCCAAATGTGGCCCGCCACGTATTTTATGTGGCCCTCGAGAGCTTGTGCACTATTGGCTTAAATTTCAAACCAATATTCTAAGCCTTAAAATAAGCTCACACCGCTATAAAGCGCATATTGACAATAAACTACATCACCCACAATGCATTTTGTTGTCACCCACAACGATAAGGGTATCTCACTATGAGTAAAACATCAAGACAATTTTCAGAACTGATGAACTTCAGAAAAGCGTCTAAACTAACCCCGACATGTCCAGGAAAAGAAAAATGATGCACAAGGAAGACACTTTTCACCTGTGGACGACGAAACGAAAAACGAATAAAAAGATTTTCATATCTCAAGGCCTGAAAAAGGAAAACTGAGATGTTGTCATTTTTGTTTTGCCTGTCCCAATCACGAAGTGTATGGCGCCAGCTGTCAGCAGCCGCTACGAACGAATGACACCTAAAAACACGGAGTTAAGTCTGCTAGAAATTTTTAGCCCACAGGAAAATCCTCCTAACGGTAACCATACACTACTACGAAAACAGTGCGAGAAACGAACGGGTTTACAGACCACAAACCCTGAGTTTAAATACTAATAATGTAAAGTTAAATATTTGAAACTTGAAATACATAATAAATACAGAAACTGTTATTTAACAATATAATAAGGTGTAGTTTAATTTTTTTTGATTTACATTGCATTTTGTTACATTCATGCTGTCAATCTGGCCCTTCGAGGGCAACCATGATGCTGATGTGGCCCTCAGTGGAAATGAGTCTGACACCCGTGGTTTATATGACAAAAAAACCCCTAAATCTGTCTCCTCACGGTGCCACTTGATAGTTCAGGGAATCAACAAATTCCCCACCATCGGTACTGAGACATTTTACTGAGAAAAAAAAACAAAAATATACACACAAGTCAGCTGACTAAATCAAAGGAAACCCCTGAACAATACTCAGTATTGTAGCTGCTCAGATCTCCTGCCCATCCTCCAGCTGGTCGTCGGAGGTTTGACGCCCTCCTCCTCCTCCCACTCATCTGATCTGACCTTCCTGTGGTCCTTCATGTGAAGGAGTCCCACCATCAGAGGTCAGAGGTCAGAGGTCGTCTCTGCAGAGGGCGGACTCTGCTGCGGTCAGTAGGTGGAGGATGAAAGTCTTCATGTGCTGACTGATCTTCGTCTCTTTTCAGGGCTGTGTGCCATCGTGGCGTGTTCCTGGTTCGCTCACAACGTCATCAGAGCTTTCTATAATCCGTACACTCCGGTCAACACCAAGTGAGTCATCCAAAACACTAAAGAAAAATGTGTTCCAACTCTATAATTTATTCAGTAACATTTGTAAAGAACGTATATGAGGCTGGAGCCGAGGGATGGATTACTGGTGCTGGTTCACAAACGTTAATAGGTGATGTTGTTATTGACTTCTTTTGAATAAGACGGACAAGAATGTGCCACTCAGAGATTTTTGGTAATCTCTAATCATGTGACTTTAAACGTTCTCAGAGTGGTTTTGGTTGAAACTGGCTTGAAGTCTTGAAAAGGGCTCGTGAAGCCAGTGTACTTCCTGTTTGTCGTTTTGTCTTATCTCAGGTTGTGGCGTTGCCGTCCTGCGTAGCAGAACTCAGCAGCATTTTTATGGAGATTAAGTTTCTCCGGAGACTTTTCCCACATTTGCTCTGGAATTGAATTGTGTTTGCATGGAGACGTGCACCGAACTCAGAGGAGAAACCTGAAGGGCAGGAAGTATTATGAGTAGTGTCTTATTACCTCGCAGCCTGAAGCCAAAGGCCTGGTAATAAAGTCCTGATGTAATGGAAATGTATTCCACGCAATTTAAATAAAGATCATTTGACGTATTTGCAGAAACAATTTCCTCTGCCCTGAAATAAAACACTAGAAAATGTTTGAACAAGCCAGTGCATGTGACAGGAGTCTCTGCATGGACGGATATTTCCCTGCAGCTGAAGCACAGCAGAGAGGGATGGTTTAAAAAAAAAAAACTGTATTCATTCTATTAAAACTCCCCATCCTGAAAGTTTATTTGTTCTTCTTAAAAAAGTGACTTCTTCATATTGTTGGGTAAATTAATTAATTAAAATTAATTAAATTAATCTGTAGCACAACATGCTTCATTAATGTAGCACCGCCCGTTGTCCCAGCCAATCAAGGTGCCGGGTCCAAGCCTGGATAAATGGGGGAGTTTTTCCTGCTCACTGTTTGGCTTAAAGGTTTTTTTTTCTTCTTTTTTTTACTTGTGATTGTTTCTTTGCTGAAAATGTAATACTTATATAACTAATAGTTAATAATATTTGCTCAGGGGTCATGCTCTGGGTCTCTGTATTGTAAATTTGTATTGCAATAGATGCTGTACAAATAAAGTTGAATTAAACTGAATCAAATTTTGTCAGGAAGGAAAACTGAGATAAAGCATGATAACAAATCAATATAAAGGACGTGGCCATCTGCTGTGGAACCTCCTACAAAAGAGAAAAAGCCTAAATAAAAATAATAGTAATATTGGTAATAATAGCAGCTACCAGGAAAAAAAAGGGAAACATCCCTGTTTGATCCTGTTCACTACTCTCATATTTTATCTTTTTAAGTTCCCTGTGAAAAGTACCTCTGAATGTTAAATTATTACTGAATTGAGAAGTTATCTTTAGTTACTTTTGATAATTATATAACACAGAATTCCCTCAAAACCAGAACCTAATAGTTCATGTCCCACAGCTCAGCTTGTCGGCTTTATCGATTCTAACTTTGCACTACTTTTATATCTGTTATGGTGTTGGATTGTGATACCTTTGGTAATTTTTATCCAAATAATTCTTCAACCCTTTGCTATGTTGCTACAGTTGCCAGGGAGAACCAAACAAACCAAGGCACATTTTTTCATGCCCCCAACATGCACCATGGTGCATTTAACACTCTTGTTTGCACTATTGGTTGTAATTTGCAGTTTTTGCAGCTAGATGGCACTATTTACAGCACACTGGGCCTTTAAAAACAACCAAAACCAGCAAAAGCAAAGGCTGCTTTGATTATATCCTTAAATGTTCATCTTTGCCCCCTTCGATCCTCCAAGGCACCAAAGTATCTTGGTTGTGAAATCGTCTCTTTCCTACCCAGGTTTGAGTTTGGCGCCGCCATCTTCATCGCCTGGGGCGGCTCCCTGATAGACGTCCTGGGCGGCGCCATGCTGGCGGCCTCCTGCCCGAGGAAGAAGCAGGTGGCGAAGTACCCGTCCATGGCCGGCTCCCGCTCCGGCCCCCCGAGCAGCGCTAAAGAATACGTCTGATCGCGTCCCGCAACCAGGCGTCCGGGACTTAGAGCGGAGCTGAGAAAAGACGTTCCCTCGTTGTTGCAGGAGGAAAAACCGAAGATGTGTGGGCAGTTGTGAATCACAGAGAAGGTCAAGGAGACCTGAAATGGGACTTTACTTACTTTTTGACCAGGCAGGCCTTTGATGACCCCTTGATTATCACGCAGGACACTCAGTTGTCTCATGAAAGATGTCTCTCACCCCGTCAACACATTCCACAGTCGTTAACAAGTCGTCCTCTCAAATACGTTATAATTGGATCCCCTGACTTATTAGACACCTCTCAGGGTGTAACCTCTTGAATTGTGGCTTTGACGGAAGATTAGAGCCAACACTTGCACGCCCATGTCAGAGCCCGCATTTATTAGCATTAGCCTTGTAATTGAAGCGGCTGCGACTCTGCCGTTTGGTGCAACACAGACACGTGAGGCCAATACGGTGTTTTATATTAACCGCTGGTACTAAAATAGACGGGCAGCGTGTTACTTTTCACACAGGGGTAACTGTGTTCAGGCTTGTCGCGCAGGCTTTATACTATAGCAGGTGTTCATACCAGTCTGCTACAAACCCTGCTCACATGTGAAATATTTAATCATGTGGTCATCATACCATTATCACGCACGCCTTTAGCCAATATCAGCCACTATGGGATCAAACTGCCTCTATTTATTGTGTCAAGAGTAGGTTTTTTTTTTTTTTTTTTTTTTTTCCTGCTATATAGGGTTAGGGGTGTGAAAAAAAAAATCTATTTGGCAATATATCGCGATTTTCAGCTGCCCAATATATATCGATTTTTTTAGGAAAATACTTAAAATGTAGTGCTGGGCGGTATGACCAAAATTTATAACATGGTATTTTTCTAAATTATATCAGTTTCACTGTATATATCACGGTTTTTTTTTTTTTTTTTTTTGAAGGCACAACTGGGTGTTAACCACATTTTCTAATCATTTAGAGAGGAATTGCTGCAGTAAATTGGCTTAGAATGCCTATTTTACTGTCACTAGGAGTGACTTTGTAGCCTCCCGCGGCTACAACTTTAGCTCGGCAACATTTGCAGATTATTGTAGTTTGTTGGACGTCATCTTTTTTAAATCCAAAGAACTTCCACACGACAGACACGGCGTCCTCGTTTAGGAAGAAGTTCCTCAGTCTCATGTTGCCGTTCCGGAGCTTCCACTTCAGGACTTTCTGTTTGCAGCATCCATCACCGTTTTAACCAGAAAAGCTAGTAGCGTGTTGCGCCTCCAGTGCAACTGCAAAACAGTCCCCTGTCAAACAATGTTCTGCGGCACTTACGTTCCGCCGCGCGGCGTTCCCAACGTTGTGTACGCTACAGTACGTACTCACCGGTATTATGGTATATGAAAAATTCATATCATAAGAAAAATAAACACCGGTATTCGGTATGAACCAGTATACCGCCCAGCACTACTTAAATGTGCAAAAACACTAATAAAAAACAATAAAAGGTTGTTTTGAAGCAAAATAGTTTTGACTCAATTTGTCCTCTGAATGATCAATATCATCTGATGAACATATACAGCAACTTGATTTTTCATCTCTACTTTTGATTTTGATATTAACTGGGTAGAATATCGCAATATATCGTGATAATATCGTATCGAACCCAAGTATCATGATACATATCGTATTGCGAGGTCCTTGCCAATACACACCCCTATATAGAGATCAGTTGTTTGGTCATTCGCCGTTGACCTTCTTTAGCTGTCAGATGTTGTAAAACCATATTTTTATGAAGCTCTGAACATTATTTCCTGTTCTTTTTACACCTTAGTTTTATATATTTGGCTCCTTCGGCAGAAACAGAGTGATAGAAAGTCTGTTATTTTATAGAAACAGTATTTTTAACATGTCAAATAGTACTGAAATAATAAAGATACTGCAACATTCTTAACTGTGTGGTGGTTCTTGTGAGGAAATGGAAAACTGCGAGGGCATTTTTCACAAATGAGCGCTCACTTGACACGTTTGGTGTTGGATTCGCACGTGATTTCACTTGCTCAGCGTCCAGACGTGTTGCTAAGTAGCTGGCTGAGCAGCAGTCTCAGCAAGAAACCAGAACAGGCTTTGCAGAAATGAGCGTTCTTGTAGATGCAACCCCACTGGAAAAAAGTGTAAAAAAAAAAAACAACAACAGGGCTGTTGATGTCTGTGGAAAAAGTGCCATGTGATGCCTCCGGAAAAAAAAAAAAAACTACAAACAGCACTGTGAGTGTTGTGTCCTTGAAAGACTTCATTCTTTTTCAAAAAAGAACTGTGTGAAATGTCTGTTAAAGCTTCCAAGCAGCTACATTTCATACATCTGCTGCTGTTCTTGCTATCCTCAAGTTAATTTTGGTATCCTCAGACTTCAGAGAAAAATTTGAATGACAATTTCCAATAAACCCATCAAAAATCATCTGCAATCGGCTATCTTGACCCTTCACACACGGAAAAACTAATACTGGAAGTTTTAAATGATATTTTTAAAGCGAAACAAGATGGAAATAGATGACAGTTCCAGTTTGGGTCGGTACGGCGGTAAAACCCTGATCCCTGCTACGCAGCATGGCATCACGCCCGTGTGACAGCGTCTCCGGTCAACAGACGGTATTCGACAACTTGGACCTAACGTCTACATTTCGTAGATGGGCGGTTCTTCACTCGTTCCAGTGCAGTCCAGTGTTTAGAAGTTACGGTAATTAGTCGTCAGAAACAGACAGCGACACTCAAACCGCATCAGGTGGCAAGAGGAACCGGAAACGTTCCATGTCCAAGCTAGATCTTGTTACGTGAGTGAGAAACAAGCAGCACCAGTGGAATCGACCGGCACTTTGAAATCTTGGTCACCTTTTAGTTTTAAAAAACTACTCTGATCATCTCCGAACATTTACTGATGAAATAAATAATGGATTAAGTAGAGTAGAGTGGGCTAGGTAGGGATGTCCGTCTATGCTTGTCTTTGCCAATTTTATTTGAGAAACGTTACACCGAGAACCGAAATCATAGGCACAGAAATTATGAGTCTTAACTTCGGCGAAATGGTCAGAACGTGCTTCAGCA
>JAGFBZ010001992.1:0-18856 GCA_018398805.1 Hirundichthys speculiger | reverse complement strand
GGTCCAATTAGAGGTCTGACTCACTACAATAAATGTTGGATGGAAAGATCAGAAAACTTTCTCCCTGATTTCTGTCTATTTACACACTTTTGATGAGTTTCAGTGTTTTTTACTCTCAAAATGCAGAAACATATAAAAATAAGTTCCAACCTCTCAGGCTCCGTGGAAACATGTCAAAAGGAGAAAAACCTTATGGCCTCGATCGTACACTTCCTGCTAGCTGCTACTCGCAAATTGTGGGTTTAGGAACTTCCGCTTACCGCTAATTAGGGATGTTCCTGGCAACTAATTTCCCTGTCGACAAAACGAAAATTTTAATTAAGACTAGTCGACTAGTCTAAGAAAAAGATGCGCTCCAGCCTGGAAGTTATCAGTTTGCGTCCCGGTACGGTGTATTCGGGCTCAACATATTCCATTAGCTTCCTGAATCCTCTACCTTCCACAAAGTTAAGTGGAAGCATTTCTTGCGAAGTCATTATCGTGATGAGCTGCGTTATCCTCTCAGACCGGACCGGAGAACACGTCTCCGGGTAAACAATGTCAAATCGGCCTGAGTGTGGCTAGCACCGCTAGCATCAGCACCGCTAGCATCAGCACCGCTAGCATCAGCAGCCGTCGTCTCGTGCAGATTAACATCCAAATGCTTGAGTCGAATGTGGTTGTGCATTGCTCCAGTCGAGTGATTGTATGCCAGTTGTTTCTGACACAGTCTACATACTAACTTGTTTTCATTTTCTAGATTAAAGTATCGCCAAACCGCGCTGGTTTGGCGTGAGGACATCTTCCCACCGTGCCGTTTTAAAACTCCAGTCTACTCGAGCGTTGCCGCGGTGAGGGGGTTGCTGTCTGACGGCTCTGTAGCCCCGACTAGTGGCGGGCGGCTGTATGACAGTTAAGCGGCCTTGTACATGAATAAAACACAAACTGGTTTAAACGACTAATATTTCTGGTGCTGACTAGTAAGTGGGTTTAATCGTTTAATCGTTTAGACGACTAATCACGCGCATCTCTACCGCTAATACAATATTCCGCTCGTTAAGGCCATTACCCGTTATGCCGACTCCCTTACTCACTTTGTAGGTGTGGCTGTGGGCGTGTCTTTTGCACTTTCCACAAACTTGGTATCTTACGATCACGGGTAACGGGTAGCAGGTGGTCAGCCACCCGCAACCCGCATGTTGGTGCGTAAAAGAGCGCGTCTAAATGGAATAAATGTGCGCCACCTGGTCACATGTGGGCGTGTACAAACGGCTCTACCTGTTGATTACGCATCACCGTATTACTGTCGGATGTTTTTATTGTCTTGAGGTCAGAGGATGTCTGGTCAGCAGTTGTGGTGGATTGTGGGAATAGTCACGTCCAGACATGTCAGTCTGTACAGCTGTGGCATGATCTCATCCAGATGTCTGCTGTGGAGGAAACCAAGGAGATCTTTGGGACATTTCCCTTCAAAATCCATCATGGCCGACATCACATTCACGTCTGTTTTTAAACAGGTCAGATCATCAAATAGAGCTCCGCAGCTCTGGTGTCAAGCTGGAATTTATTTCCGATATGTCTGAAACTGCTGGTGGTCGAGGAGGGACAAGAACATTTATTGTTCCTGATCTTTAAATCGGTTCTGTAACTGGCAGATAAGGTTTTCCAGAGTTTCTTGTACTGTGCTCGTATCTCTTCGTGAACTGACCCTCTCCTTGCGCTCGGAGCACCTGAAATGTGCTCAGTGGTAGAAGGTAGATGTCATCATACCTGTTCCTCTGGCTCAACCTCACGCAACCTGCTCTTAAAGGCAAAATGGCTGCTGACGCACTGATTGGTTTAACAGGTGGGACAAGAACATTTATTGTTCCTGATCTTTAAATCGGTTCTGTAACTGGCAGATAAGGTTTTCCAGAGTTTCTTGTACTGTGCTCGTATCTCTTCGTGAACTGACCCTCTCCTTGCGCTCGGAGCACCTGAAATGTGCTCAGTGGTAGAAGGTAGATGTCATCATACCTGTTCCTCTGGCTCAACCTCACGCAACCTGCTCTTAAAGGCAAAATGGCTGCTGACGCACTGATTGGTTTAACAGGTGGAACCACTAACCACTCCTATGATAATGTAGCGGGTAGCGCAGGTGGGATAGCGGGTTTAGCAAGGTGGAAGATTGCATTCTTTGGGGGAACGCCCCTCCACTACCCGCTATCCCATATAGCGGCTTTAGGAAATCTGGCGGAAGTTCAGGCCCTTTATCTGAAGAAAAGAACACAGAAATAGAGATTCATAATGGAAGACATGAAGAACCTAATGGAACAAATCCACAGCTGTTATGTTCATATATAATTGTTCGTTTTAGTAACTTTTCAGATATTTTACATCCATGTTTGAAGGATCCACTAAACTGATCCTGTTAAAACAGCCTCCATTAGACCATGATGGTTACAAACTACTATTTAAATGAATGTTACCTCTCAAACTGCCAGAACTATAACTTTAATTCATGATTTGATCTAAATATCTTCTGTCTTCTTACGTGTAAATGGAAGCGTTCATGTCAGGAACAGAGATCTTTTAAATGTTTTTATTTCTAACATTCTTCTCTCCTCTATTGTGTTACTTGTTTCTGAACCAGACAGATAAGCAGCTCAACTTATTTCACATTTTAAGAAGTTAATGTTTTAATTCTGAGAACTACAAGTTCCTCATTTCACTGATGTCCAGGAGTCGTTTTCTGAGAATGTGTCTTCAACAGCAGCATCAGAGGGTGTTAACCACATCTACATCTGCTGCTGCTGTTGATGTCTGATTCTCACCAACACAACTTCCCCTTTAGTTGTTCAAAGACAGTGAGGTCAGAGGTGAGACGACACCAAGGCTGCGACCTCACAGATAATAACTGCATTAAGATTCTCACAAAGATGCACAACAACTTATATCCCCAACTGACCCCCCAAACAAACTAACACAGAAGACATCGGAGTTCAAACATTTTAGTGTCTTTGGTTCATCTCTCCACAGCCTGAACAGTGAAGGAATGACACGTTGACTTGTACATTTACTCTAACCTCAACCATTTGGTGTGACGTTAAAACGTGAAATGACACATAAAATCCTCAAAAGTTTTCAAAGACAGAAAGGAGCAGAAATGATTCACTAGTTGTGCATAAAGCACGAGAACATCATGTTTAAAAGCATCCAGGAAACTTCTGCCATAGTTAACTGACAAAACATCAGCGATGGAATCAGCATTTGATCAGAAATGTAAAGTTTCCTTACCTGTAAATGGAAGCATCCATGTCAGGAACAGAGATAATTTCACTGATCTGGAGTCAAACATGGTTTTCTCCTCTGCTGTCTTGCAAGTGTCCGTACCAGAGCCTCAGAGGACAAATGTCACGTCTACTTCCTGTGCTTCATATCTCACCCTCAACTATGACCTCAGAGGGTTTTTTTATCTCTTCGTCATCACGTATGTGTCTCTTGTGTCTCCACCCACTTCCTACTTCAGCAGCTACTATATAGTACTGTTTTACTGTGACTTTTCTCTCTGAATTCAGTTTCTTTTAATAACTAAGGGGAGAATGTTTCAGTGAAAATGTGGCATCAACAGCAGCATCAGATCCAGATGTGTTTAACACACTGATCTGAGTTCCAGCTTCACTGTTAGAAGGCTCACAGACGTTAGTCATACTTTTCATCCTGACTATTCAAAATAATTACCATCATTATTTTTGTTAACAGATTCTGTGTGTGTGTTAGGGAGAGAGAGTTCATGATGTAATGTTTATCTAATTTCTATGGGTGTTGTTTTATAAGGGCAGGATGTCCCACATTGTTGTTGTGCTGTAAAACATGGTTCTGGGATGGAATGTCAGAGAGCAGAAAATGCTGAGAATTAATGAGATTGACCATCTCACCAGCTGACTGTTCATCATGTGCTCAAAACAAGAACAAAGTTGAGATAATATATCATAATTCTTCCAGTTGCCCTGGAACAAGACTTCAGACGGTTCTTCTCCAATGATTTCAGCACCAAACAGAACACAGTAGGTTTCAGCACTGGACAGCTCCCTCAAGGAAGGCCCATCACCAGATGTACCCATTGGTAGTTCCTTATCTGACATGTCATTTATTCTTCATTAGATTAATGGTTTTATCTTTAAACATGGTGAACCTGACTAAATCTTAGGCTTTTACACTCATAAAAAAATATATAGATTACATTTTAAAGAATTGATGTTGAGTGAAATCCTCACACCAGAATTCAAAATAGAATCATTGAACAATAAAAGAGCCACTGCCCTGTTTGTTGTATTGCTTGATACATGAAATGTTTGTTGGCAAAGATCAAAATATTACCTCTATTACTTTTGGACCATTACTTAAAATTCCTTTTTTTCCCCTTTTATTTTTTTGCAAGATTTCTGTCATTTATTTGTGTTCTTAGGGCCAAAGTGTAGAAACAAACCAAAACAATATTCCAAACTACACAACAGCATTATTTATTTCTGATATTGAGGTGAAAGCCATGACACTAAACATGATGTTATCACAAAGAAACTGTTTTCCATTCATTTTATCTGCATACTTACATTACATACATGCACTTACATACATTAATATACAGACTGAGACAGAACTCAACTGTAAGTCAGACTTACTCTACATTATTGAAGAAAGATGAGTTCCAGATAAAAATACTCATTCAAAATATAATATATTCATAAATATCATTCTAAATACTCTAAAAATGATATATTCAATAACAGGGTGTTCAGCAGGTTGTCAAAGTGAGAAGGAAAGGAAACCATTCAATCCTGTTGTGAGAGGACAGTTAAGCTTTAATTCTATGTGTTCTGAAACAATAAGCTGCACCTGAATGATTATTTCTGTTCTACCTGCAGCTCAGATTTGTTTCTCGGCTGATTTACTGATTTCTGGAGTCAAGCAGAAGCAGGCAGGTCTTCATCATTTTCATAGCTCACCACATCATCATCTTCATCACTTTGCACCTGTGAAAACACGACACGA
Source organism: Hirundichthys speculiger (assembly GCA_018398805.1). NCBI lineage: Eukaryota > Metazoa > Chordata > Actinopteri > Beloniformes > Exocoetidae > Hirundichthys > Hirundichthys speculiger. The sequence goes on along the minus strand of JAGFBZ010001992.1, from coordinate 13,846 downwards.
ACGTTCGTATCTGCTTTATTTCATGTCTTATCTGATGTTCAGATTTCCTTGGCAGTGGTATTAGTTTAATGTTTTGTTTTTTCTTCTAAAATATATTTTGTAACATTATAATGGAATGAAAATGTCATCATTAAAGTTCAGCACTTTCAATCTTATGATGAAAAAGAAAAGATTAAACCAGATTTAGTTTTCAGAAGATTCAGTTTGAAGTTTTTGGTTCTAAAAGTTTCATGTGTAGATGTTGTCACCTTATTTTTTGTTTTAGTCCACATGTGAACTGACACAACGGTAACTGAGAGAGCCGCCAGACCCACAGGAACATAGATGAACCTCCACCAGTGACCTTTCAACAGAATGAAATAAGGGGTTTTTAATGAAATAATGAGTTACTGGAGTTACAGATGGAGTTCCACAGGGTTCATCAAATCATCAACAATATCAATGAAGTACCTGCCATAAATGCAGATCAAATCAAATCTATTTATAAAGCCATTTTCATACAGAAGTAACACAAAGTGCTTCACATCATAAAAACAATCATCAAAACAACAACAAAGACAACTTTAAAACCATCACACACCCAAGATTACAGCTGAGAAAAAAAGCATCAACACCCAGTCATCCTCTCTCTCTCTCTCTCTCTCTCTCTCTCTCTCTCTCTCTCTCTCTCTCTCTCTCTCTCTCTCACACACACACACACCATTCACTCATTACTTAAAGGAATGACTATACAATTGAATAATAAGCAGGAAATAAATACCAGTAAAATTAAAGCAGAGTTAAATAAATCAAAATTAAAGGAATAAATAAAATTTAACTATAAGTCGAGTTAAACTGTGTATATATAATTAATTAGGAGCACCTCGTTACTAAAACTTTACTCCGTGTGCTGTTTTCCCTCTTTTTTTCTCTTTCTTTCTGTATGTTTGCAGGTCAGAGTTTCCTGAGTTTCATGCTGACTTGCAGTTCCCTCCTCTGTCCATCCCAGCGTTTACCTCCACCTGTGTGTGTAGGTGTGTTCAGGTTGCCGTGGTGACCGGTGATCTAGTCCTCTGACCATCTCACCTCAGTGCTGCTACCTGCATCTGTTTATAGTCATTACATTCAGTCATTTGTGTCTCTCCTCTCTCTGTCCTCCATCCTCTGTCGGTCCTGTCTCTCCTCTCTTTTTCTTTCTTTACCCGGCTGGTCTTCAGCAGGAAGGTCCTCCCATGTGAATGTCCCCCCCCCCCCCAATATTTTTCTGTGGGCGGGGTTACGAGCCACTGCATAGCTAATGTTCAATGTGACGTAGGCTGGAACGACTTTTCTGATCTGCTCATGTTTGCAGCTGTTTTCTATCACAGGCTGAAACAGACTTCAGGGCTAGAAGAGACTTTTGAAGCTGAGGATGGAAGTGCAACTTGAACTGGCCGATCGTAATTAAAAAAAAAACGAGTATTGAACGGTTTGTTGTGGAAGGAGACCTTTACGACCAACATGATTGTTTTTGGGTCATAAAAAAGGAAGACTAGGACGGCCCGGTGGTGCAGTGGTTAGGACAGGTGACCCATCTATAGAGGCTACAGTCCTCCATGCAGCGGTCGCAGGGTTGAATCCCGGCCTGTGTGACCCTTCGCTGCTTGTCTTCCCTGTTTTCTCTCTGCCCTCTTTCCTGTCTGTCTTCATGTCAATAAAGAGCAAAAAAAATAAAACAATAAAATAATAGAAAAGGAAGACTGAATCCCAGATCTCACATTGGATCCCAAAGTTTTAGACTTTTTGGGGAATGTTTGGGAAGCTATTTGACATGTTTAACATTTACAGATTTCTGCCGGAAAATGCTGAAGAAAATTACACGATATAACTAGAGTTGATTTAAAAATCTCCCTGTTTGTGTCAGGTGTGTTGGATTAGAAGCTTCTCTAAACAATCGAAAAACAAGAAGTGAAAAGAATAAGTCATTTATCATATCCAGTGAGAAACAGTCAAAAAATATGAATTTAGCTTCAATATTTAACATTTTATTGTAATACTCACTGTTATTAACAGACAGTTGAACCCCGGAGTCAGTAACTAGTCCTGATTTACTGAACTGTCTGCAGGTGTAAAGACCAGAATCCTGAACTCTGACTGTCTTTAAAACCAGAGAACAGTTCTCTGTAACAGTCAGTCTGTCTGATTTATCTCCAGCATCTTTGTGAATCTTCTGAAATCCAAACAGAGTCACTGTGTTACGTGTTGAATTAGTGTAGATCCAGGTAATACTGAAACAGTTATCCTTAAAATCCTTTCTATATCTACAAGGTAAAGTGACTTCATCTCCAACTCTGACTTTGATGTTGATTGTTTGAGTTTCTGCTGTTGAGAAAATGAGAGAAAAACAAATCAGAAACTTGAACAAAAGCACAGCTTCCATGTTCAGACTGAGAACTTCATTTAGAGACTTTAGAATTGTTTGGAAAATAAGATTGATGAACTAAACTATGAACTAAACTAAAATATGTAAAAAAAAAAAGAAAAAGACACCTTTCTGAGAACTGTTTCCTCATTTGATCATGAAGTAATTTTGTTTAAAGATCTAAAGAAGAAGTTTTTGGTGAGAATGTGTCTTCAACAGCAGCATCAGAGGGTGTTAACCACATCTACATCTGCTGCTGCTGTTGATGTCTGATTCTCACCAACACAACTTCCCCTTTAGTTGTTCAAAGACAGTGAGATCAGAGGTGAGACGACACCAAGGCTGCGACCTCACAGATAATAACTGCATTAAGATTCTCACAAAGATGCACAACAACTTATATCCCCAACTGACCCCCCAAACAAACTAACACAGAAGACATCGGAGTTCAAACATTTTAGTGTCTTTGGTTCATCTCTCCACAGCCTGAACAGTGAAGGAATGACACGTTGACTTGTACGTTTACTCTAACCTCAACCATTTGGTGTGACGTTAAAACTGTTAAAATGACACATAAAAATCCTCAAATGTGTTTCAAAGACAGAAACGGAGCAGAAATGATTCACTAGTTGTGCATAAAGCCACGAGAACATCATGTTTAAAAGCATCCAGGAAACTTCTGCCATAGTTAACTGACAAAACATCAGTGCTGGAATCAGCATTTGATCAGAAATGTAAAGTTTCCTTACCTGTAAATGGAAGCATCCATGTCAGGAACAGAGATAATTTCACTGATCTGGAGTCAAACATGGTTTTCTCCTCTGCTGTCTTGCAAGTGTCCGTACCAGAGCCTCAGAAGACAAATGTCACGTCTACTTCCTGAGCTTCATATCTTATGGTTTTATTTTATTTTACTTCATCACGTATGTGTCTCTTGTGTCTCCGCCCACTTCCTCCTTCAGCAGTTAAAGGACTGAACCAGAAAAACGAATTCATGATGATTTAGTTAATTGTAGGTTCCTCATTTCACGTCTGAACAACAGGAAGGAAGAACGTGGATAACTTTGTTTTTTCTAAAGTACAGAGTCTTGTGAAAGTATTCAGCCTCCTTGAACTTTTCAACCTTTCGCCACATTTCAGGATTCAAACATGAAGATATAAAGTTTTTATTTTTTCTCAAGAATCAACAACAAGTGGGACACAATCATGAAGTGGAATGAAATTCATTGGACATTTCAAACTTTTTTAACAAATAAAAAACTGTAAAGTGGGGCGTGTAATATTGTTGGTCCCCTTTACTTTCAGAGCAGCAAACTGAGTCCAGAAGTTCAGTGAGGATCTCTGAATGATCCAATGTTGTCCTGAATGACTGATGATGATCAATAGAATCCACCTGTGGAATCAAGTCTCCGTATAAATGGAGTATCAGACCACTGCAGATCTACCAAGACCCGGCCGTCCCTCTAAACTTTCATCTGGAACAAGGAGAAGACTGATCAGAGATGCAGCCAAGAGGCCCATGATCACTCTGGATGAACTGATCTACAGCTGAGGTGGGACAGTCTGTCCAGAGGACAACAATCAGTCCTACACTGGACAAATCTGACCTTTATGGAAGAGTGGCAAGAAGAAATACATTTCTTCATAAAGATATCCATGAAAAGTCTGGTTTAAAGTTTGCCACAAGCCACCTGGGAGACACACCAAACATGTGGAAGAAGGAGCTCTGGTCAGATGAAACCAAAATCAAACTTTTTGGCCACCCTGAACACACCATCCCCACTGTCAAACATGGTGGTGGCAGCATCATGGTCTGGGCCTGCTTTTCTCCAGCAGGGACAGGGAAGATGGTTAAAACTGATGGAAGATGGATGGAGCCAAATACAGGAGCATTCTGGGAGAAAACCTGTTGGAGTCTGCAGAAGACCTGAGACTGGGACGGAGATTTATCTTCCAACAGGACAATGATCCAAAACATGAAGACAAATCTACAATGGAACGGTTCACAAATAAACGTATCCAGGTGTTAGAACGGCCAAGTCAAAGTCCAGACCTGAATCCAGTCCAGAATCTGTGGAAAGATCTGAAGACTGCTGTTCACAAACGCTCTCCATCCAACCTCACTGAGCTCCAGCTGTTTTACAGGAAGAATTTAGTCTCTGGATGAGTTAAACTGATAGAGACAAACCCCAAGAGACTGGAGCTGGAACTGCAGCAGAAGGTGGCGCTGCAGAGTAATAACGCAAGGGTTACCAATAATATTACACGTCCCACTTTACAGTTTTTTATTTGTTAAAAAAGTTTAGAATAGCCAATAAATTTTGTTCCACTTCACGATTGTGTCCAACTTGTTGATTCTTGACAAAAATTAAAACTTTATATCTTTATGTTTGAAGCCTGAAATGTGGCGAAAGGTTGAAAAGTTCAAGGAGCCTGAAAACTTTCACAAGACTCTGTACTTTAGAAAAAACAAAATCATCTTCCTTCCTGTTGTTCAGAGGTGAAATGAGGAACCTACAATTAACTAAATCATCATGAATTAGTTTTTCTGCTTCAGTCCTTTAACTGCTGAAGGAGGAAGTGGGCGGAGACACAAGAGACACATACGTGATGAAGTAAAATAAAATAAAACCATTAGATATGAAGCACAGGAAGTAGACGTGACATTTGTCTTCTGAGGCTCTGGTACGGACACTTGCAAGACAGCAGAGGAGAAAACCATGTTTGACTCCAGATCAGTGAAATTATCTCTGTTCCTGACATGGATGCTTCCATTTACAGGTAAGGAAACTTTACATTTCTAATAAAATAATGATTCCAGCGCTGATGTTGTGTGAATGTACAAGTCAACGTGTCATTCCTTCACTGTTCAGGCTGTGGAGAGATGAACCAAAGACACTAAAATGTTTGAACTCCGATGTCTTCTGTGTTAGTTTGTTTGGGGGGTCAGTTGGGGATATAAGTTGTTGTGCATCTTTGTGAGAATCTTAATGCAGTTATTATCTGTGAGGTCGCAGCCTTGGTGTCGTCTCACCTCTGACCTCACTGTCTTTGAACAACTAAAGGGGAAGTTGTGTTGGTGAGAATCAGACATCAACAGCAGCAGCAGATGTAGATGTGGTTAACATCCTCTGATGCTGCTGTTGAAGACACATTCTCACCAAAACGTCCTCTTTACATCTTTAAACTAAATGATTTCATGATCAAATGAGGAAACAGTTCTCAGAAAGCTGCCTTTTTCTTTTTTTTTTACATATTTTAGTTTAGTTCATAGTTTAGTTCTTCAAACTTATTTTCCAAACAATTCAAAAGTCTCTAAATGAAGTTCTCAGTCTGAACATGGAAGCTGTGCTTTTGTTCAAGTTTCTGTTTTGTTTTTCTCTCATTTTCTCAACAGCAGAAACTCAAAGATCTGCCATCAAAGTCAGAGTTGGAGAAGACGTCACTTTACCTTGTAGAGATAGAAGAGACCATCATGTTAAGTGTTACAAAACTACCTGGATCTACAGTGTTTCAACACGTAACACAGTGACTCTGTTTGAATTTGGGAAGGTTCACAAAAATGCTGGAGATAAATCAGACAGACTGACTGTTACAGAGAACTGTTCTCTGGTTTTAAAGACAGTTAAAGTTCAGGATGCTGGTCTTTACATCTGCAGACAGTTCAGATCAGGACGACAATATACAGAGATTGAGGTTCAACTGTCTGTTATTAACAATGAGTATTTACATCAAAATGTTAAATATTGAAGCTCAGTTCACATTTTTATACAGTTAGTCTGGATATGATCAATGATTTATATTAACTTATCTTTCAATTTTTTAGAGAAGGACACAGTGAGAGCAACAACTGAATCCAGAACAACAATGAAAGCAACTCCAGCATCATCTCCAGGTACAAGAACCTCAGCAGTAACTGTACAAACACAAGTATTTGATAAAATCTCTCAACAACCAGCAGCTCTTTTTTCCTGCTTGTTCATACAGTTGTCCAGTTTTGTCACCAGTCTAATTCATTTCTGGACCATTAGTGGAAGTAAATCCACTGATTCGGTGACTGAGTTTCTAAGTTCAAACATGTGATGACGTCACCAGTTTGAGTCATTTTGTCCTTTTTTAGGAACCAAAATTTAAAAATAGTAAATAGTTTCTTGAATGTCTTGATACAAAAAAGTAAACTGGAATGTAGTGCTGGGCAATATGGAAAAAATCATATATCACGATATGGACTATTTTATATCACGATAACGATATATATCACGATATACCATAATAAAGTATGTTTTCAGTTATTCTCTGAAAAGTTTGACAAAAATTCCATTTTCTTACTTTTCAACTTTATTTTGAAAAGACATTTAGCTGAACTGTCACAAAACACACATTTTAGTGCAGCAAAAACAGGTAGGTACAGAGGTAAAGTAGCTTTCACAATTTTTTTTAAGTGCACAACAGTTTCTGAGAGGAAAAACACATTTTTGCACTGAAGTTCAGCTATAAAAAATAAACACAAATTATTTTTCAACTTTCTGAAATCTGTAACCTTGTAGTGCAAAGTTTGCAAATCCAATATAAAGTGTCTAAAGTAAACATCAGGGTTGAAGAGAACTCTGTTTAAGGCATTAACCATGAATAAAAGTGCAAACATAAAAGGCTACTTTGTAGAAGTAGATATGATTCTATCAAATTTATCGTTGCAGGTTATTTAATTACATATTTGCTGTAATAATTGATAAAATTAGGTTAGAAACGATAGAAGAGAGAAATGGCACGATACACACTTTTTCTATCGTCTCCACGATATGTATCGTCATATTGCCCAGCACTACTGGAATGATTATTTACAGTGTTTCTTCAAAAACACACAAGATTAAGTGTGGGGTTCCCCAGGGGTCAATTTTAGGCCCAACCCTTTTTAATCTCTATATGCTTCTCCTGGGTGATGTCATCAGGATGCACAGCATCAGTTTCCATAGTTACGCTGATGAAAGGTAACTGTACATCTCCATGTCTCCTGATAACACGAGGCAAGTTGATCCCCTTTTTAACTGTATTTTAGATATTAAGTCGTGGAAGGCACAACGTGTAGGTCTACCCTGGTCTATCCAGGTTGAGGTGGTCTCTGGGACGGCGCCCCCTGTGGTTGCAGGCTGTGGTGCCTCTCAGGGTGAATGGCCTCCCACAGGTGGATCTTCCTCACCTGGATCCTCAGTGTCCTGATATGTTACTAAACTGTTTACTTTGTGCTGTGAGTGTGTTCATTGTGTGTGTGCGTGGAGGTATATATGTGGGGGTGAGAGGGACAGGTTTTTATTATTTGTTGTCTTCCTGTTTTATTTTATTTTGTGAAGCACTTTGTGTTGCATTTTATATTAATGAAAAGTGCTATATAAATAAAGTTTTGGTTGATTGATTTATTCAATGTATTTTGATGATATTTGTTACTTTCATCACAGAATATTTGCAGTATTTAACAATTTCCTGTTTTTCTTTTTTTAGCCACTTTTTTCCCAACATCCACATCAGATGAAGCCACAAATAAAGAGAATCCATCATGTTCAGCAACAACTACAGGTACATTAATACATTAACACAATTAAGGGTTAATTTAGATTCAAGTGTAAATCCAAATTCAAGGAGTTAATGCAGATTTAAGGGTTAGTACAGATTTAGGGGTTTATCAAGATTTAAAGGTTAATCCAGATTTAAAGGTTAATCCAGGTTTTAGGGTTAATCCAGATTTAAGGGTTAATCCAGGTTTAAGGGTTAATCCAGATTTAAGGGTTAATCGAGATTTAAGGGTTAATGCAGATTTAAGGTGAATCCAGATTCAAGTGTTAATCCAGATTTAAAGGTGGGGTAGGTGTTCTTTGAAAAAACGGTTCCAGCAATCCAACTCAAGTGAGATTTTGAAAATATACTCTCCCTCCTTCCTCCCAAAGGCTCCGCCTCCTCCTCTTCAGCCCACCCCTCGAAAACCACGCCTTCACACGATTCACGACTACATGAACCGCAGGGAGGGAGGGAGGGAGGGAGGGGTGGGAGTGCATTGATATTTGATGGACGTATTAGGCAGCCAATGAAAGTAATGATGATCACTATTTTGAGTTTTTCTCTGATTATACCCTCTAGACCGGACCAAAACTTTCGTTTTTTTTTGCAAACATTTTATTTCAGTGGGTGCAATGGGAATGTGAAAAGGTTTTCAGGCAATATTGTAAAAAGTGCTGCAAAAAAACAACACCTACCCCACCTTTAAGGGTTGATGCAGATTTAAGGGTTAATCCAGATTTGAGGGTTAATCCAGATTTAAGAGTTAATCCAGATTCAAGGGGTTAATCCAGATTTAAGGGTTAATGCAGGTATTAGGGTTAATGCGTATTTAAGGCTGAATTAAGGTTTAAGGGTCAATTCAGATTTAGGGGTTAATCCAGGTTTAAGGGGTTAATCCAGGTTTAAGGGTTAATCCAGGATTAAGGGTTAATCCAGATTCAAGGGTTAATCCAGGTTTAAGGGTTAATCCAGACTGTAGATCCCTGGATGAACGGATGCAGGGAGGGTTTTTCTGGAGGACGACAGTCTCAGATGTCCTCAGGGATGAAGTCTCAAACATGTCAGTGACGTTTCTGGACTCTGAGCCACCAGAGAAACTCACTAAACAGAGAGATTTTCAGGTGAAGTCTCTGACTGACAGGTTATTTCTCTGACTCTAGAAATGAAAGTGATTACAGTCTAAAGAAACTATTGATGAGATGCAGCTGATGTCACATGGTATGCAGGGGCGGCTTCAGATTCATTTTAGTGGGGGGGCACGGGGGGTACAACAGATATTTTGGGGGGGCCACCAAAAAGAAAAAATTAAAGCTGCTACCGACCTCTTGCTTTTACAAAGTATTTTTCATGTTTTTATTGGCTCTTTAAAACCAATAGGAAAGGTGGGTATAACCTTTTCATTTTGCACTGTTAACATTAAAATTATGATGGACATGTTTCCTTGTTTATGTGAATTACAACAACAACATCATCATCTGCAACATCTGCCTCTTATGTAAAACTGGTAAGCTCAACAACAGTATCCTAAGGCCAATTAAGTGACAAATATTGTGCAAGAACAGCATTATTTACAACCCTGTCAATTTCTACTTCTTATAAGAAATAATATTCTGTACTTTTAGCAATCAGTTCTCAGCTGTATACCATAAACATCATAGAGTTATGTATACTAATCAGTCTTAATCAAAATGAGTACTACCCAATACATCACAGTGAACAATAACAATATTTACCCTCAATCTTTAATGAAATAATCTTAAATGTTCTGTGCAGTAATGTAAGTTTTTTAATAATAATAAAATAGAATACAATAAGCAGCACTCTATACATTTTATAGTAAATCTGAGAACAATAATAAACAGTAACAATACTCCATATTCTAAAATTATTTATTAGTTCACAGCTCAGTAAACATCACAGTGTTCTGCATAGAAAAGAAGAAGGCTCTTGATCTACCCCGTCCTTGCTGTGTGCGAGGGAAAGTTGTCAAGACTGGTTGTGTAGGGCCCACAGCTCTTGTCTGAGAAATATCTGTTAATATTTAAAAGTTCCAAAATTAGTCTGGAGAATGAAACTTCACAGACAATGTTAAAAATAGTGTAGGACTATGTCATTATTGAACAATGATTATTTTGAAATAACATACTGATGTCTTCAAGCTTTAAATGTTGCTAAATGGTGCATTAATTACATTTTGTGTTGAATAATCCCCTTGGGGACCTTTAGGTGTAGCAAATATAGGCAGGGCTGGTACGTGTCTGATATATCTGATTCTGAACAGTCATCAGGGTCACAAGTATCCAGTTCCTCCACTGGTGCATCTAAAGGTATGGATTGAAACAGAGTTAATACCCCTTTAATCAACTTTATACATATATAAAAAATACAATTTTACAATGTGGCATAAATTGCAGACATTTAACAAAGACACAATTAAAAAACTGCACAAAATACAGTGCCATTAGTTTAGTCATTTAGAGTAGGTAATTGTATCATTTAATTCACCCAACTATGACACAACAACAAATAATATTATATGGTATAAATACAGTGCATCACAGAGTGCATCATTTTTCTCATATGTGTATTTTCACCTGGAGGCTCATGGTTGCTGCTCTGGTCCTGGATGGGTTGGCTCAACAACACACGATGGTCCCTGGCTGCATTCAGGGTTAGGGTTAGCTAACTAACTAACTAACTAACTAACCCTCTAACCCTAACACTGGCCCTCTCTGTAGCTGTCCCTGCTCTCACCTACTCACTTCTGTTTAATGAAAAAATCTGGAATGTCTCCTCTCCGTTTCATTGTCTGTCAAACATATCGCAAAAAAGTTTATTTATTTAATTATCCTCAACTTCAATTTAAGTAGTTGAAAAGTAACTGAAACAAAAACGTGGGTAACTAAACTTAACTGTCTGTCTGGTTTAGCTATAACGCAGACATGTGCACTATTAGCTGTGACAATAGCATTAATTAGCACATTTTCAATTTGAAGCACAAGTCTTCAGCTTCAGACTGTCCGAATCCAACAAGAATTTATAGTAGGAATACATGCCTAATTTCTTTCTCTTTATTCCTCAAACCACACGAACATTTTCCATGCAAATTGAGCTAAATAGATTTTAACAGTAGTTTGCACAGGTGTTAGCCAAACTTCATGAAATTCAAAACTAATATAGTCTTCTTACCGCATAGGTGCAAAGCTGCTCGTCTTCTCCTCCGGCATCCGCAAACACTCCCAAGCTTCTTCAAATCCAAACCAACCGCAGGGTACCAATCAAAAGATCAAACTAACGTCTTTGGTGCATTCAGTCGGACAACGAAGTTGCGTTCAGGAGCGTCGGATATCGGACTTTCAATAATATAAATTTCCAATGAAAATTTTTTTTTGGGGGGGGGGGGCACAGGGTGGCCAATCATTTCACAGGGGGGGGGCAGTGCCCCCCCATGCCCCCACGGAATATCCGCCTCTGATGGTATGGTAATGGAAACTGTGATCTCCAGACCCGGTGTTGGTGGTCTGCATCCAGTCATTCATGTGATCAGTCCAGAGCCAGAGAGCGTCAGCATGTGTCTCATCTCCTGGTTCCAGTCATGGTCACATGTGTGGAACCACACCTGTCGGGGACATTTGCTCTGAAACACACATACAAACTGGAAAACTCTAAAAACATGTGTTGAATTTTTTCCTGATGTTAGAAGGTCACTGGTGGAGGCTCATCTATGTTCCTGTGGTTCTAGCAGCGCTCTCAATCATCGTTGTGTCAGTCAACATCTGGACTAAAAACAAAGGTGAACGTGAAACTTTTCAAACCCAACAGTTTAATCTGAATATTCACTCTGAAACTGAAGCTGGTTTCTGTTTTGTCTTTCCAGGTTCAAATGTTCATCGTGACGAGACTGTGAGTTTAAACCCGGATCATGAAATCTGATTCAGATATAGTGTCGTTGCAAAATAAGTTTGTTTCAGAATAAAGGTGGAATGAAGCAAAATCACTGCCAAGGAAATCTAAAAAGCAGCTCAAACATTAAAGAGCATGTATGTACGTGTGATTTTGTGTTTCACAGGTGCACAGAGATGAAGATGAAGATGTGGTGAACTATGAAAATGTTGAAGAGCGTCCTGCTTCAATCAGACTCCACAGATCAATAAATGAGCTGTAAAAATATCTGTGACTGCAGTCAGAACAGGAGCTAAATGAACTGAAGTCTACTTCACTGCACAAACAATCACACAACTTTAGAATCATCACTGGATTTGACTTTGAACAGATATTGTTGCTTATTTTTGTCAGAGCTTGACTTTCTTTGTAAATTCTGTCGAGTGAGATGAACTAACATTTAATCTCAGTTTATGTCTGTTCATTAATGTGTTTAACTGCTGATTAAACTGAAGTATGCAGACAAACATTCATGGAAACTTGGTTTTACAGCAGTTACATCATGTACAGTGTCAAGACGTTAACTTTAATATAGAAACTAAGAAGAGCCTTATAGAGGCGGGAACATGCTTTTGTAAATTTCTGAACTTTGTCTCTGAGAGCAAACAGCACTGTGACTTGATTAAAAAATGAAAATAGAGCAGAATTAAGTCTTGAGGAAAGAGTTCTAATGTTTTACAATCTTAAGCAACGTAAAAGAAAACGCCTTTATTGATGTGTTATAGACAGTACTTTTATTTTGAAGGATGTTTCTACCGGAAGTGATGTGTGATACTAACCCCGGGAAAATTGTAACCTGTTGTATTCGTGAAAATAAAGAAATAGAGGAACCTGTCAGTGTCCTGAACAATGAACCAACCATAAATGTGGCAGGTGAAGGATCTAACAGGCTCCTGAATCTGCAGATGTTAAATGATTCAGTTCTGATTTCTGGACGACAGTTTGAACGTGATCACTTCAAATCAATTCATCAATAATTACTTAGTTCAACACAAAGTTGTTGTTTTTCAGAATAGATTCAAGTTCATTGTTGGCAAAGAAAGCAGAAGGTTGAACAAAGAAAAGAGTCTTGAGTTTATAGTTTTTTTTTTTTTTATGGTTTTTAAATATTCAAATCATTGAAATACGTAATATATGTAATTATGTAACCCAGTAAAAAACGTACTCTCTAATTTTCTGTCTTTATAACTTTTCTTTCTGTTTTAACATCTATCAGTCAAAGTCATTTCACTCAGTTACTTTTTTTTTTAATTGTTCAGTATTTTTAAATTCAGTGCTGACTGCCCCCTACAGGTTAAATCTTGTAAACGCACTGTTTACCTGTATTTACTGAAATGTAATATTAAGGTAGAAATTATTGCTTTTAAAGGAGGTGATAATAATAATGTGGAACTGAACTCTGTGAGCAGGAGATTTAATATCAAAACATCTTTTACCTCTTTTCTTTTTTTATGATTCTTAATTGACCATCAAAGAGTTGCTGTTTGTTCATGTCCAACACTCACAAATACTGGACATATGAACTAATTTATTTATGTTGGTCTAGGTTGGGGGGGGGGGGGGGGGGGGGGGGGGGGGGTATAATCAGAATTTATACCTCCAAAACTAACACTTTGGATAAACATATTATTTGATACCCAGACTACAGACAAGAATAAAACAGATTTGGTCTCATTACATTTTTAGCCTTTTAGGTCTATTCTGTATCAGAATTAACCTGCTTGACACATTTTATAGTTTTAATATTATTCTAGGGTGATCCAAAAACCCAGAAAGAGCACACCCTACTGGCCTCTTGTTGATACTGCAAAAATACTCAAAAATAGTCAAAGATGACAAAGTAGCTTTATAAACTATACATTTATTTAAAACATCCCTTTTCTGTTTGAAATGAACATTTTCTGATCTGTAAACATAAATAATGTCTCATAACCAGTGACATGTGGTGAGATTCATGGCTGGTGAGACACTGAC
>JAGFBZ010001991.1:127500-132976 GCA_018398805.1 Hirundichthys speculiger | reverse complement strand
CCCCTTCATCACCACCTTCTCACCCTCCACCGTTAACCTCGTTAGGAGAATAAAAGACAATTTTCAGACGGTATGGAGGGAAAAACACCTGAACAGGACCTCCGAATTATTGCTGCATTCAGGAAAAATAAAACCTGAAAGACTACCTGGTCAGGTCAAGGTCAAGCATCGGGAGGGGACAGCATCTGGTACCTAAGACAAAATTATTTTAAACAAATCAACTGGATATAATTCACAAACACAAAAGGTATTTAAACTCCCATTCGAGGTACTACAACTTCAGAAAATTGTGTTTATGTTATTATTTGTAAAAATTGTGGTAAGAAGTATGTGGGTGAGACTGGTAGGACAATACACCTCCGCCTCCAGGGCCACAAACAGAGCATCTTAAAACAACAGAATACTGACCGTCATGCGGTCCGCCATTTTGTGGGTCACGGCTGGGACGCGGTGCAGGCCTCGGTCCTGGAGTGTAATCCACACTGGACCACGAGCCAGACACGCAGAGCTGAAAGGAATTGGATCAATAAATTAGGAACAACGATCCACAGGGGCTGAATGAAAGAATTTTTTCGACCCTGACCCCCAAAATTCCTCGGTACGTCATCCTCAGCTCTTGACCCTCCACCATGGCTTAAAGCTAACCCTAAATTTGTTTTAATTTGACCCCATCTCAATTTTGATATCTGGCCTTAACCTCAGCCCTCACTTTATCCTGATTGGGCAAACCCGAATTCAGCCCAACCTGATTTATGTATGGCCCTAACCCCCCTTCTTTCCCCCCTCTCCCCCCCCCCCTCCCTAATCAAACCCCACCCTTCTCCCCCCCCCCCTATCTAACCCTAACCCCACCCTTCTTTTTCCCCTCCCCCTTCCTATCTACCTTAACCCCACCTTTCTCTCTTTCCCCTCCCCCTTCCTATCTAACCCTAACCCCACCCTTCTTTCTTCCCCCTCCCCCTTCCTATCTAACCTTAACCCCACCTTTCTCTCTTCCCCCTCCCCCTTCCTATCTAACCCTAACTCTAACCCCTCCCCCTTTTGCACTATTTGGCCCTGACCCTTAACCCTCATCTCTATCCCATACTTACCGGACCTGACCCTGACCAGTCTCATCCATGCATCTCACCTGGACAAAGGACTCCGCCTACCTGTGGAGAAAAAAATTAAAGAAATATCATTAATTATTCCAATATTTAGGTTGGATGTCTTGATGTGGAACATTGTGTTTTATATATATGTGTGTATGTGTGGGGGCGGGTGTGGCTGGGCGGGCCCGGGCTGGGTCTGGCTGGATGGAGTGTGCACTGACCCCGCCATGTCCAAAATATTAGATGTTCTAACCCTGCCGGTGCCTCCGGCCGGTCCCGGGTCCCCGGGCCCCGTCTCCTCCCGTTCACCCGCTGCTCTTATCTGCTTTTTTGTTCATCTGGGTTCCAGATGGGAGTATCCATGGCCTGGTGCTAGGTATCTGTCATCGCCAACATCACCACTTTGGGTTTTATTTTACCTTGAAATAAGATGGAGGTCTAGATTATTGGCATAAGATCATTATTATTATATTATACATTTCCACTGTTATATTATTGTTTGAAGAGGACATTGTGTGTTCAAAAAATATATGATATGTTACTTACCAAGCGATGGTTGTGGAGTGAAAGGAGACAGATTATTCCGGAGGACACTCTTCTTCCTTCTACCCGGAAGCAGCGCCTGGTGGGGCCCAAGTGCATCGCGGGATTGAAACTCCAAGTCTGGGCGCTTACGAACCCGACTCAGGGCCGGAGTGGGCCCTTTTCTCACTCCGGGAATTTAATTCAAATTCAGGCCACTCTGATACGGAGGACAAATTTGAGTACATAGAAAAAGATAAAACAAAAAACAATTCTCTCACAATGCCTTTTATTTTATTTAGATTATGGCATACAATTATTCACGCCCCTTTAACAATGTATAATTGAAATTCAAATAAAATAAAGATAATGATAAAGAAGTCCTTTCACAAATCAAAGTTCCTTTACATAACTTCTGTTGTTCTTCTGTATGCCATATTTTACATCCTAAACGTCTATCTTGACTAACTCTCTTCCTCTACCTGGCCCTTCAGTAGTCCTGCCCTCATCTGAATCATCAGTAGTGGAAATGGTCTGCTGCTTCGACGCTAGAAAACATTCCATAACAATAAAAAAGATATTTAATATTGATTTGATAACAGTGTGTGCACCTCCCTCTTAGCATCTGACTTCATAGGCCTATAATAACAATTAAAAAGTAATGTAGGTTACAAAGACAATTATTGATTAAACAGTGGTTACCTATTTCATTTGGTCTTATTTTGATGCATTTTCAAGGATTACTTCATTTAAATCCTGCTACCTGTTTCCTCTGTGGTCCTGGCCTCTCCATGACTGCATTCACCTTCAGGCACCTGATCTTCTGAGGCTACACAAACATTTCATTTAGGGGCTTCTTTATGTTGCTGAAAAACACACTTTATGTATTTATCTATGTAGTGGGACAACAATCCACCTGATTAGATCCAGGTGTGATCCCATTTAGGTTAAAACTCGTTAGGGATTGGATAGGGATGGATGGATGGATGGATGGATGGATGGATGGATTGAGGATGGATGGGCTGATGGATGGATGGATGGATGGATAGATGTATGGAGGATGGATGGGCTGATGGATGAATGGATTAAATGATTAATGGATGGATGGATGGATGGAGGATGGGCTGATGGATGGATGGATGAATTGAGGATGGATGGGCTGATGGATGGATGGATGGAAGATGGATGGGCTGATGGATGGATGGATTAAATGATTGATGATGGATGGATGGATGGATGGATGGATGGATGATGGATGGATGGATGGATGGATGATGGAGATGGATGGAGGATGGATGGATGGATGGTGGATGGATGGATGGATGGAAAATGATGATGATGGATGATGGATGGATGGATGGATGGATGGATGGATGGATGGATGGATGGATGGATGGATGATGGATGGATGGATGGATGGATGGGATGGATGGATGGATGGATGGATGATGGATGGATGGATGGATGGATGGGCTGATGGATGGATGGATGGATGGAGATGGATGGATGATGGATGGATGGATGGATGGATTAAATGATAATGGATGGATGGATGGATGATGGATGGGCTGATGGATGGATGGATGGATGGATGGATGGATGGATTGGATGGATGGATGGATGGATGGATGGATGGATGGATGGATGGATGATGGATGGATAGGCTGATGGATGGATGGATGGATTAAATTATTGATGGATGGATGATGGATGGATGGATGGATGGATGGATGGATGATGGATGGATGGATGGATGGATGGATGGGATGGAGGATGATGGGCTGATGGATGGGGATGGGATTGGATGGGATGGATGGATGGATGGATGGGATGGATGGATGGATGGATGGATGGATGGATGGATGGAATGGATGGATGGATGGATGGATGATGGATGGATGGATGGATGATGGATGGATGGATGGATGGATGGATATGGATGGATGGATGGATGGATGGATGGATGGGATGGATGGATGGATGGATGGATGGATGGATGATGGATGGATGATGGATGGATGGATGGATGGATGGATGGATGGATGGATGGATGGATGATGGATGGATGGATGGATGGATGGGATGGATGGATGGATGGATGGATGGATGGATGGATGGACGGATGGATGGATGGATGGATGGATGGATGATGGACAGATGGATGGATGGGATGGATGGGATGGATGGATGGATGGATGGATGGATGGATGGATGGATGGATGGATGGATGGATGATGGATGGATGGATGGGCTGATGGATGGATGGATTAATTCAATTCAATTCAATTCAATTTTATTTATATAGCGTCTGTTACAATGTCAGTTGTCTCCAGGTCTTTACAGAGACCCAGAGCATGACCCCCGAGCAAATAACATTAACTAAGATTATATAATTAAATCCAATCAATGATAATGGCAGGTAAAAAACTCCCACGTAGGGAGAAAAAAAACCTTTATACCAAACAGTGGCAAGGAAAAACTCCACTTTAAGAGGAAGAAACCTTGAGCAGGACCTGGATCATATGGAGGGACCTTCCTGATGAAGGCCAGCCGGGTAGAGAAAGAAAAGAGGGGAGACAGGACAGAGAGAGGATGTAGGAAAAGGAGAGACACAAATGACTAAATACAACGACCATATAAACATAAACAGATGGAGGCAGCAGCACTGGGATGAGATGGCCAGAGGACTAAATGGATTAAATGATTAATGGATGGATGGATGGATGGTGGATGGACGGATGGAGGGATGGATGGGCTGATGGATGGATGGAGGATGGATGGATGGATGGATGGATGGATGGATGGATGGATGGATGGATGGATGGGATGGGATGGCAGATGATGGATGGATGGATGGATGGGATGATGGATGGATGGATGGATGGATGGATGAATGATAGATGGATGGATGGATGATGGATGGATGGATGGATGATGATGGATGGATGGATGGATGGATTTGATGGATGGATGGATGGATGGATGGAGGATGGATGGATGGATGGATGGATGGATTGATGGATGGATGGAATGGGATGGAGGGATGGATTGGATGGATGGATGGGATGGATGGATGGATGGATGGATGATGGATGGATGGATGGATGGATGGATGATGGGGATGGATGGATGGATGGATGGATGGATGATGGATGGATGGATGGGCCAATGGATGGATGGATTAAATGATTAATGGATGGATGGATGGAGGGTGGATGGATGGATGGATGGATGGATGGGATGGATGGATGGATGGGATGGATGATGGATGATGGATGGATGATGGATGGATGGATGGATGGATGGATGGATGGATGGATGGATGGATGGATGGATGATGGATGGATGGATGGATGGATGGATTGATGGATGGATGGATGGATGGATGGATGGATGGATGGATGGATGGATGCTGGATGGGATGGATGGATGGATGGATGGATGGATGAGGATGGATGGATGGATGGACTGATGGATGGATGGATGGATGGATGGATGGATGGATGGATGGATGGATGGATGGATGGATGGATGGATGGATGGGCTGATGGATGGATGGATTAAATGATTAATGGATGGATGGATGGATGGATGGATGGCTGATGGATGGATGGATGGATGGATGGATGGATGGAGGATGGGCTGATGGATGGATGGATGGATGCTGATGGATGGATGGATGGATGGATGAATTGAGGATGGATGGGCTGATGGATGGAGGGATGGATATATGGATGGATGGAAGATGGATGGGCTGATGGATGGATGGATTAAATGATTAATGGATGGATGGATGGAGGATGGATGGAGGATGGATGGGCTGATGGGTGGATGGATGGATTAAATGATTAATGGATGGATGG